>JAMALN010000314.1:0-38100 GCA_023630115.1 Cutaneotrichosporon sp. PK4640 | reverse complement strand
CTCCTCATCTCCCTCGTCATCCTCTACAAGCTCCTGACCGAGTGCAAGCGCGACATCGGGCTATTCGCGCGCCAGGCTCTGCGCGCCATCTCGGCCGCCCTCGACGTCAAGATCTACCAGACCAACAAGGTCGACCTCGAGGCCGTCTCGCGCGCAAGCAACTGCTTCGTCGCCTTCACGCAGGGCACGGACGGCGGCTCGATTGGCGTCGACGACGCCCTCACCGCCGCGTACCTCGACGTGCTGAACAAGTGTGCGGCCTTCGCCACCTCGGGCCCCACCGCCACGCACCACGAGAAGGGCGACGACGAGGACCAGAGCCGCGCGCGCCTCCTCGGCCTCCGCGGCCTCACGGGCGCGAGCACGAGCGACGCGTGCTTCAGCTCGGGCGAGTTCCTCAAGATGGCGCGCATTATCGTGCCCGCGCTGCTGGGGCTGCTGCACGAGACGCCGGTCGCCGATCTCAAGAGCCTCGTGCGCAAGAGCAGAAGACGGTCCGCCCTCGCCCCGCTCATCACCAGCGAGCCGGCCAAGCCCCGCCCGCCGCCGAGCCTGAGCGAGCACGTCGTCGGCGAGAAGGGGCCCAGCGCGGACGACGTCACGAGCGCCGCGTTCCGGTGCCTGTACGAGCTCGTCGCCGAGTGCCACACGAGCCAGGCGAGCCACGTGCTCGACGTCGTGCTGGCGTACTTCGACAAGCGCGGGGCGTGGCGCGACGTCGAGCGCTGCTGCGTCGTCGCCGAGAGCCTCGCACAGGCGATGCAGTTGCAGAGCCGCTTCGTCGTGCCCACCCGCCTCGTCGAGCTGCTCGTCAACATGCCCGACGACCAGCCCCCAAGCGACAAGCACATGAGCACGCTCGCGATGGTGACCACCGTCCTCACGTCGAGCGTGAGCCTCGTCGGCCTCGCCGTGACCGACATCCTCTCGTCTCTGATTTCGGTGATTGAGCGCCGCGTCGCCCTCGACGCCAACGACGGCCTCCTCTCCCCGCTCGTGGCCTGCGTCTCCTCGCTCGGGACGCACATCTACTACGTCGACCAGATCAACGACATTGTCGAGGAGACCACCCTCCAGATGATGAACGTGCCCGCAACCAACCCGGCGCGGCAGGAGATCCTGCGCATCCTCATCCACTGCATCACGGGGGTCATGGTCGCCGCTGACCGGGGTGACGAGATCGAGGCCGAGGCGCGCGAGCGCCCCGCCTCCCCCCTCCCGCAGGACAAGGGCAAGGGCCCGGCCGTGGAGTCGCCCGCCGTGGAGATGCCGCGCGCGCGCGACGCCGGCCGCCGCAACCCCATCGCGCCAGAGGTGTGGCAGGAGACCCTCCCCCTCCTCTGCGAGAGCAGCTACCCCGTGCGCGCAGCCTACGCCCGCGCCCTCATCTTCTACCTCCAGACCGAGCTGCCGCGCGACAAGCGCCCGAGACCGGACGAGGCGAACATTGTGCGCTTCTGCCACGCGGTCAACGCGGCGGTGTACACGCTCGCCATGTCCTCGCGGCTCGGGCAGGGCGAGCCGCTGCCCTCGGGCCCGCCGACGCCGAGCCGCTCCAACTCGGCCAACATGCTCTCGGGCGGGAGCGGCTCCAACACGCCCCCGCGCAGCCAGGCGGGCATGGTCAGCTTCATCGTGCAGGAGCCCACGCCCGTCGACACCCCCGTGAGCACGATGCACCCGGTGCGCGACGCGAACGGGCGCTCGCGCTCCGCGACGGCGGCCACGGCGGCGTCCACCAACGGCGCCGCCACGCCCGGCTCGGGCACCGCCACGCCGCCGCGCAAGCCGCTCCGCGGCGGCCGCAGAGTCTCCCTCCCCCTCAACCGCCTCGTGACGGTCACCGAGCCGGGCGCCTTCGACGCCGTCGCCACGCCCCTCGACTACGCCGCCATCCTCACCCTCCTGGGCGAGCTGCACGCGGCCGTGCCCTCCGCGGCGCTCGAGACGTCCGCGCCGATGCTGTTCGCGCTCGACGCCGACGCCGGCTCCGAGCTCACCAGACGCCCCGGCAAGGAGATGGCGTACGTCCTCGAGCGGCGGCGCGCGGTCCGCGAAACCCTCCTCATCCTCTGGCGCCACATCTCGCGCCAGTGGGGCGTGTCCTCCGTCACGGGCATGGCGGAGCACGCGCTCGCGTCGCTCCCCGAGCCGTTCGTGGTCCCCGAGCCGCGCGGCGCGCCGGACGACATGCGCCCCGAGACGCCCGTCGCGTTCGCGCGCGACGAGAGCGAGGCCGAGAGCGCGGCGGCGACGCACGCGGTCCTCTCGCAGCGCGAGATCACCGCCGCGTTTGCTTCGTCCCCCGCCGTCGAGGCCGGGACGGGGCGCGACGCGGCGGGCATCCAGCGCGTGTTCGGGGGCAAGTGGAGCGTCGAGGACGCGCTGCGGAACGCGACGGAGCGGTTCCACCGGCCGGCGGCCGCGCCCGAGGCCGCCCCGCTCATGGCGATCCCGAACGCGAGCTACCAGTCCTTCGGGCGGCCGGTGAGCCGCGCCGTCGACGTCGGGGACCTGCGCGACGCGCTCGCGGGCGGCCCAGAGGCCGGGAGCGGGAGCGCCGCGCAGAGCGTCGCGTCGCTGCCGTCGAGCGCGAACCATGGCGCGGGCTCGCCCAAGCTCGGCAAGCCGGACGCAAAGGAGATCCTCAAGGAGATCTTCAAGGAGAAGCGGCCGC
This sequence comes from Cutaneotrichosporon sp. PK4640, assembly GCA_023630115.1. Lineage (NCBI taxonomy): Eukaryota > Fungi > Basidiomycota > Tremellomycetes > Trichosporonales > Trichosporonaceae > Cutaneotrichosporon > Cutaneotrichosporon sp. PK4640. The sequence goes on along the minus strand of JAMALN010000314.1, from coordinate 35,423 downwards.
GCGGGGTCGCGGCGAGCGCGCCGGCTTAGACTGCCGCCGCTTGCGCCGCCGCATCACTCGGTGCCTGCCAGCCTGCCGGCTGCCGGGCCGGGTGAGACAGCCAGCCCCGGTGACACAGCTTCGCACGGCATTGCGCCATTGTGCCATTTAATCTTCACGCCACCTGCGACTGCAATACAGTAGACTTCTAGCTAGACAAGACTGTCCATTTAATCGCCACCCAATACAATACCCCCCCTATATGGATGCTGTGACTGTGACATGAAGCATGGAGACTAAAGACGCACAGGGATACGACGGGTAGCGGAAGAATGGAGGGAATAGGACACATCTGTGATACTGGCGCAGCAGCGATGGACAGGAGATGGAGTCACAGAAGACAGATGGCCGGGGCGCGCAAGACGGATTAGCGCGCATCGGGTCGCGTGTTTATACAGGGCTGGCTACAGGGTCCGTTCATTCTTCTGCGGTCAGCGGTTGCGTGACGACGAGATCAAACAACTCACGGGAAGCCCAGGTGGTCTCGGCGTGGTTGTGGGCCCAGTCAACGGCAAAGGTCGAGGCGCGCAGGAACTTCTTGTTCGAGTACTTCTTGTACACGTAGACCTTGTCGAAGCCGTCCTCGACCAGGCGCTCGCAGAGAAGGACGGCGCCCGGGATGAGCTGGCGTTCGGTAAAGTTCGAGTAGAAGATGAAGGCGTCGTCCCAAGTGCCGCCGAGCATCTTGCGCGACAGGTACATGCCGATCGCGGCAATCATGCTGGGCTTGCAGCGCAGAAAGCGGTGGTCGAGAAGCGTCACCTCCATGAGGAACTTGGAGAGCGTGCGGGTCTGGATGTCGTAGTCGTCCGCCTTGGAGATGCGGCGCACCCACGAGTACGGCGAGCAGTACTGCGACACGTTGAAGTCGAGCGTCTGGAGGACGATGCGCTCGCCCTTGAGAATGTCGTCCTTGGTGTAGCCGTTCTCGGTCATGAAGACGAACTCGTCGACCGAGGGCGCGAGAATCTCCTCGTACTTGGCCGCGATGAACATGGCCGTCACGCCGACAAGCTGGAGCTTGCTGAGCGACACAACCCGCACCGACAGGAAGCGGTCGATGATGTTGACGGCGATCCAGAGCGTCTCGGGAAGCATGTGGTAGCGCATGTGCACCTGCAACAGCCAGTCGATCAGGGTCGTGCGCATCGTCCTGAACGTCAGCGGCCGCCAAACATGCACACAAGGAAGGGGAACACTCACCAGTCCGTCTCGGTCTGGAACGCCATGTAGCTCGGGTTCGGCATGACTGTCCCCTGGGGTGTTAGCAATGGCCGGCAGGGGAAGCTTACCTCCATCACCTCCATGTGGTGGAAGATCTCGTCGGCGTACTCGGCGACCATGGTCGTGTCAAACTCGTCGATGTCGTCCTGGAAGATTCTGCGGACCTCGTAGATCTCGGCCTGGGACAGCGCCGCCTCGTCTGCAGACTGCAGCGTCCAGTCTTCTTCCTCGACATCAAACTCCTCGTCGTCGCTCATCCCCCGCACGGTGTCGTCGTCCGTTATGTACGCCTCCTCGCCGAGCACAACACCCTGGTCAACGTCCATCACCATAAAGTCCCCATGCCCCTCGACGGCCGTGGTGTGGCCTGGCCGTGTGCGAGCGGGGACTGGGGCGATGGGACGAGTGGAAGGGTAGACATTCTGGGCCTGTGACCGGTTCTGCAGTGGTTGACGCTGAGCCTGCGACACCTTGCCTGTGCATGTCAGCGATGGGAACAAGGGGGCGCCGGCGCGCGGTGGCAATTCAGCCGACTCACCATTCTGGACTGGTGCAGGAGCCTCGTTGTGCTGATAGTCAGTCACCATTCTGCCCGAGCGCATCGGAGCAAACACGCCAAACAACGTACGCCAACGGCCTCGAGGGCCTTCCGCCGCTTGACGTCGGTCTTGCCGTTGACCTCCTTGATGTTGCCTTCCTTCTGGGTGATGCCGCTGCGCGTTGCGGGCTTGGCTGCCCTCACGGCATTGTTAGCACGTGGGACGGCGTTCTCGTCGTTGACTCGGCTGCGGACAGCCGCTCGGCGGGTGTTGTTCGTCTGGCTCGTCAGCATGGTGCCGTGCGATGCCGCTGGGTGGTGGGCCGAGGGAAGGTTGTACTCACGCGGTTCATGATGGATGGGTGGGGGACGCGGGCGGTGGGTTGCGCGGTTCGGGGGAGGTGCGATGTGCCAGGCGGGGATGGGCTAGGTCGGCGGCGTCCCGTCGTCTAGACCAGGTCAAGCCCGATGCAAGAGTTGGAGGGTGGAGAAGTGGGAGGGAAGGAGGATGTGCGAAAGACACGGCTTGGAATGTTTGGTAGCCTAGCCGTGGTGCGAGGGAACCCCAAACCTGAGCGCTGCCCAACGAGGCGAGCGATGCGGGTCAATGGGGGGAGAGTTGGTCGGTCGGGGGCAGGATGTTATGTACCGTTGGACGTGCTGAGAGGGGGGAAGGGGGATGTGGGGGGAGAGGAGCGGTGGACAGGAGATGATATGGGAGAGAGAGAGAGAAAGAGTGAATGGAATGGAAAGATGAGAGAGAAGAGTAGTGGAGAGTGGTGGTGTAGAGACGAGCGAGGGATGGATGTTTGGATTCTAGTTGTCACAGCTAGACAAGAGACGGCGTACGGTGAGGATTGGGGGTGGTTGGGTGGCTTGGGTGGATTGTTTGAGGCTAAGCCAGGGTGAGGGGGTAGAGTGCTCAGGTTCACGCCACGAGGTGGAAGGCTGGTCACTTCGACAATCCCAAACATCAACCACAACCCAGGCACAGGCAAAGTAAATCCGTCGCGCAAATGCTATCGGTCATTAGCGGTATCAAATCCACACTCAATACACTGCTAATCCATCCAAGGTTTGCCGTAGTTACCAAACAGGCAGTCGTCCCTGGCGGGTGCCGCTGGTGGGTTGGGTGACATTCAGGACTACCCGCGCACCCGCATACCCAACAAATCCTCACATGCTCACAACATCCACAGCGAGAGTGAGAGAGAGTCCAGGCCGGCGCAGCTGTTCAGGGGTTCTGTCTGTCTCTCCGGGAAATCAGCAGTGAGCTGAACGGCTCGTCGTCGTCTTGGCTTCGATTCGTGGCGCTGATCTAGTGGCACCCTGGCGTTCATTGATCATTTCTACGTGGGGGGTAGTCGGGAAGTCAGCGGGTGGACTCCGGGAGCTGCGAGCCCCAGGATAGTTGCCGAGGTATGGCCCCAGATGTTTGTCGAGTTGGGTAGTGGGCTGGACGATCGCCTCTGCGATCGCTGCGCAGCCGTAGACGCGATAGTCCGTGGAGCACCAACAAGTCTCGCAGCTGTAGGACGTATAGTAAGTACCGTAGTTTCGCGTCTCACATCACACATGCCTCAGACTCGTGCGACGCGTATGACGCTCGCTGTGGCGGGCACACGAGTAACGGTGACGTCGGGCACCTGTTGTTGTCATTAGCTGGTGGCCTGTCACGCGTTCGAGAACAACCTCCGGCAGTGGGTAGTGGATACGCTGCGATCCACGATCAAGGTCTTGTCGGATGGACGGGCTAGCCGAGCTAGACGAATGTCAGGTGATGGGTAGTGGTGAAGCTGACCATCGCTGGCTGGTATCGAGTGTGGGAGGGCTGCCGGTTCCAGCTAGCAGCTAGCTCTGGCTCGATAGCTCCAGCTTGAGCCCTCTCGGCACGTGGGCATGGTACCGGAGAGTTCATGCTCTGGTCTGGAGAGCAGGTTATCTCCCAACGGACCTGTTTCGCGTTCGCGGAGCCTTGCCTCTTCGAGAACTGTACGTTATATGACGTCGGCTATCCGCGAGCACCGCCCAGCCCGAGTTGGGCGCCTGCTCATAAGCCGATGTGAGCTGTTATGTGTACACCCTCTTCCTGTATCTGTACATAGCCTCCCGCCGAACCCGGGCTTGCTCTACAACGACCTCAGACCTAGCGCGAGCGGAACGTGCGCCCAGTGACGGTCCGGCGCTCCTTCTCCTCCGACTCGGGCTTGGCGCGGTTGAGCACCTTGAGGAACTCGGCGACACGGAAGCGCATGCGCGACTGCATGTACGCCTTGGAGCACTTGATGTGGTAGTGCAGGTAGTCGCGGAAGAGCTGAATGTGGGAGATGGTCGAGAACGCCTGCTGGGGGTTGGCAAAGTGGCGGGGGGCGAGGACTGGGGTTAGCCAGGTTGGGGCGAGATGCAGAGGGCTGATGGGCCGCGAAGGGGTGGGAGAGGTGAAGGGGACCGGGAAGTGCGTCGTGCGACGGAGAGGGAAGGCAAGTTGTGGTGACCACCTCCCCCACGTCCTCAATCATGTCCGCGGACGGCTCGTTGCAGAGAAGGTTCGCTCCCTCGCTGAACTTGCCCAGCTGCCTTCGCCATCGGAGATGGTCACAAGCGCCTCCACCCTCACCACTTGCGCCCACCCACGCCCAAGCCGACTCACTAAAGGTGACGTATCCGACGTTCTCGTGTCTCTTCAGCCCGGGGAGGTGGCGGATCTCAAGCGGCGGCTCGCGGTTCGAGTACGTGACCTGCGGCGCGCTCTGCAAGGACTGGAGCTTGCGCGCGTCGTAGAACTCCTGCAGGAACACACGACCAAAGATGCGGTCCGTCTCCTCCTTGAAGACTGTCGAGAAGATGACGGTCACGCGGTCGTGGGACGCGCGCACAAATATGGCCTCGCCGTCGCGGTAGTTGATCGTCATGAGCTCGCCCTTGGTCTCCTGCTGCTGCGCGTCGGCCATCTGCGCGCCCGCCGCGTCCTTGTAGTTGGCCTGGAGCGACTTCTGCTCCTCGAACGCGGCGTTGAAGGGCGCCGCGAGGGCGTTACGCTTGATCAGCGACATGTGGCGGATGAGCTCGGTACGCTCCTCTGGGCGTCAGCGGGTCACAAGGGGGCGGAGGGGGGAGGAAGGTGGAGAGCTCGGAGGAATGGGGTGGGAGAGGAGGCGCGGAAGGCCGACTCACCCGCGCTCGCCGGGATGCGCTCCAGGTCAATGCTCAGCGACACATTGTACTCGGCCTCGGTCTCCGACTCGGGCAGAATGTACCCGGCGTACTCCTTCTCGAGGGACTCGCGCGCGCCGTACTTGGCGAGGTCGGGCCAGCACTGGATCGCCATCGAGAGGAGGACGACGGTCTTGGAGTCGGGCGTCGAGACGTGGAAGCGCACGCTGTCAAAGTCGACGAACTGGATGTCGGCGCGCGACGGCCTAGAAGTCAGTAGCAGTAAAGGACGAGGGCGCACCTCTCGAAGCGGTCGGAGAGAACATCCTGGATGATGACGTTGTGGGACTGGGTGAGCGGGGTCCGGCGGCGGGCGTACCTCCAAGAGGATCATGGTGGGCGGAGTCTGCGGGGGTGTCGGCTGTCCGGAGCTCGGACGAGGAAGAGGGAGAAGAGGAGGAGGAAGGGTGGGATGGAGGAGGAGGAAGTTGAAGATGGGATGGTGGAGACGAGGTTCGAGCGGTGGGTGGTGGGTTGCGTGGCCAGTGACGCAGAGGCACAGCAACCCCCGGCAATGAGCCGTGCCATGTCATTCTCAACACCACGTGGTAGTGAGCCTGATAGTTGGGGCTATGGATCTAGAGATTGCATTGCTGGAAGGCTATTGAAATTCCGCCGTTTCCTTAATGGAGACCCTAATACCCCTGATGTCTGGCAGTCTGGCGCTCTTCTGCGGCGTAGGTGGGGGCCGAGACAGAGAGACTGAGCTGGGCGAGGAGAAGAGAGGGGTGGAGGGAAGGTGTAAGATGGGCGCCGGGATGCAGGATGGGGGCCGATGGAGCTTATTGTGTTCCAAGCCACCAAAGGTAGATCGGGGCAGACGCGACCCCCCGTGCAAGGACATTCTTAACCGTCCATCCTTCTCTCATTCATCTCGTTCATCCGTTCATCTCTTCCTGTCTTCCTTTTACTCTCGTCGCACCATCCACTCGCGCCCAGCGCCCCCACACACACTCCCACACAGCACACACGCTAGAGGGCACACCATGTCCGCAGCACCCGCGAACAGGCGTCGCAGCTCGAGTGTCACCAGCGCACTCCGGTACGTCCTTCCCTGCTTGCCTGTTGGCCCGTGCGCCACGACACGCGCCGGCCTCACTCATCGCAACTCTAACCGCCAGCCAGGTCCCCCTCAACAAGCAGTCTTCCAACAGGTGCGTCCCCTCAGCTAGACGACGCCCTGCGTCACAGCTGACAGCAGGGACATGCGGGAGACCGTCAAGCCGTTGAGCAAGAGCGCGCCGCGGCCCGCCCAGTCCGACCTGCCCGAGCGGTACAGGTCGCTCGGGCTGTGGCGCGACATCACGACTGGCCGCTGGATGCTTGTGCCCTGTACGCTGGCCTGGGCGTGACGACGCTGACCCCAGCCTCGGCGTTCGTGCTCATGATGATCCCGGTCATCCTCTGGGCCAACCAGTGGATGCTGATCGACCTCGGTCTCATGGGCCCCTACAAGGTCAACCCGTTCGCGTGGATGATCTTCCCGTCCCACCGCCTCCCGAACGGGCTGTACCACAAGGGCCTTCTCGACTTTGTCTTCATCGGGTACTACATCATCTTCTGGTCGTTCGTGCGCCAGTTCGTCACGCTCTACATCCTCCGGCCCATGGGCCGGAGCCTCGGCATCAAGGGCTCCAAGGTCATGCGCTTCACTGAGCAGGGCTACGCCGTCTTCTACTTTGGCATCATGGGTACTGCGGGTATCGTGAGTTGGAATGATGGCGGTCTAGCTCACGCCAGCTCGTCATGAAGCAGCTCCCCACGTGGTGGTACAAGACCGAGCACTTCTGGCTCGGCTACCCTCACCGCGAGATGACCTGGCGCCTCAAGACGTACTACCTCGTCCAGGCCGCGTACTGGTGCCAGCAGACCATCATCCTCGCCCTCAAGATCGAGAAGCCTCGCAAGGACTTCAAGGAGCTGGTTGCGCACGTGAGTAGGCTGCTGGACAGCCCCCCTCTGCCTCCCCTCCGACGAGTGGAGACGCGTTTCCTCTGCGGAGCGGGGATGCCCCGGGAGGGGCAACTGCAGGTGGCGTGTGAGGGCACGGGATGCCGGGGATTGACATGAACACGAACCCGGCAATCTTCAAGGCGAGGGCCTCTGGTGCCCTGCTTTCTGGCATCCTGTCCTCCCTCTTTGCCCTCCTCGTCCACCTCCCCTAATTCCACACGCTTCAGCGCGCTGACCGCAGCACATCGTCACCCTCTGGCTCATCGGATGGAGCTACGGCATCTCGCTGACCTACATCGGCGTGTCCGTCTTCGTGACCATGGACGTCTCGGACATCTTCCTTGCCGTGAGCTACATGTCGTTGTCTACGCCAGCTAACGACAGTTCGCCAAGTGCGTCAACTACGTCAACGAGGCGTGGTCGGGCCCACCCTTCGCCATCTTCGTCTGCGTCTGGACCTACCTCCGTCACTACCTCAACATCAAGATCCTGTACTCGGTCTACACCGAGTTTGACAAGATCCCCTGGGAGGAGCGCCAGGTGTTCGACCCGCTCAACGACAGGTGGATGGTCGGGTGGATGAAGTGGCAGATCTTCAGCCCCATCTTCCTCCTCCAGTGCATCAACCTGTTCTGGTACTTCCTCATCTGGCGCATCCTCGTGCGCATCGTCTTATTCGACATTGCCAAGGACGAGCGGTCAGACGACGAGGAGTCGTCCGACGAGGCCAAGCTCGTCGGCGACGCCGACAAGACCCAGTAGGCGCTCTCGGGCACCTTCCTGCGCCAACGGAGGGCGGACGATCTGGTCGCTGGGCCTGGCCATTGCCTCGACGGGCGCACCCTAACATACAACACGCGGCGCTAGACCGCCTAATCGCTAGAGATGCAACAGTTGATGGGCGCAACGGTGGCATCAAGGCTATCTAGATGGCCGGTGGGATCGTCTCGAGCGCGAACATCTCCTCGCCGACGCGACTGCGGTACTGGTCGCGCGTAAGGATTTCTATGGAGTCGCGTTTGCCCAAGGTCCTGGCTGTCGCCGCTTTGAGCAGCTCAACAAGAGTCGAAAACGACTCCATAGGGATCGACGCGGCACCCTCGCACTTGCGAGCAAGCGCAGGGATGGCGTGAGAAGGAAGAGACTCGACGCCAACAACCGTCAAGTGGGCCGTACCACATCGCAGGACCATCACGAGGGGGTTGAGGATGCCGAGGTGCACCTCTTGCCCTAGCTGACCCACCTGGTCCTCCCCGGTGTGGACAGGCAGCGGCTGAAGGTGGACGGTGAGGCGGAGGTTGCGCGGCGTCCGGTCGTGGGAGCTGCTGAAACCCCCAAAGTCGATGGCCTCGCCCACCGAGCGTGGGTCAAACGAGATAGTTACGACGTGCCGCGTGGGGTCGGGCGCCCAGGGTAGATAGGCTGGGATCGGGTTGCCCATCCGGTCCGTCTTGAGAGTGAGGAAGTAGATCCCCACCCCGCGAGCGGCGAGGTACGTTCCTTGCGGGCATTGGAGGGTGCGGACGACGGGGGTACTGCACGCCCGCAGCGCCATGTCGACCTCGAGGTCGTAGGCTGGGTTCCCGTCCGCAACATGCACGAGGCGCAGCAGCGCCATAAACCGCGCATAGTTGACCTCTATCATCCAGCGCCCCCGCCGTGCGTCGTTGTGCGTCGAGAGCAGCCCCAGCCACTGGGGGACGGCGGGGAGGCGCTTGCCGTCGGGGGTGAGGAGGAGGGCGCGGGGCGGGCGGGGCGGGCTCGGATCGGTGCGCTTGCGCTTGCGTGAGGGGAAGAGGGATGAGCGGATGCGGTGCGCGTCGAGGAGGAGGACGCCCTGGTCGATGCGCCGGCGGGTGATGTGCCGGAAGAGGCGTTTGTTGATTGTGTGCTCGAAGGCCCGGGCCACTTGGCGGAGGGAGAGGAGGGTGTTGTGCGTGCTGTGCTGGAGGATGGCGTCGAAGATCTGGGGGTAGGAGGCCGGGAGGTCGGCCCAGGTTGGGTTGGTCATGGTGAGGTGGATGGAGAGGAGATGGGATGGGGATGTTTATGGTGGCGAAGATCTGGTTTGAAACAAGCGTGGATCGCAGGCACATCCTGGCAGAGTTCATCACCGCATCCACTGTCTAGCAGCCGTCCAGCTGCATCCAGCCCGCGTGAACAGCTGCATACAGAACACTCGAGCCTACACCGTGTCACGTACATGTCAGCCTACTCGTCTTCTGGATGTTGAGAGTGCACTCTACGTCAAAGCCAGGCCAATCGTTTAGCGGAGCCCCGCCTCCACCTTCCCCCATCCAGTAATGACGCCCAGCCCTCACCCTCCACCACCAGACTGTCACGAAGCGATCATCTCAAGATCTCAAGCCCTTCCCGTCCACAAGCTTCATCCGGAACACTAAATCCTATCCTACATCAAGTCCTCTTCTTCGACACTGTAAGTCCACCGTCACCTTTCCTGGCATCCCCTATCCTCCGCCGCGGCACGCAGGGTCTCTTAGACCTCCCGCGGTGGCACCGTCTCGAGCTTGAAGATCTTGTCGCCGACGTGCTTGCGGTACTCGTCGCTCGTGAAGATGTCCAGCGTGCCGACAAAGTGCGTGCCGTCCTCGCCCTGGCCGGCGGCCTTCTTGAGCAGGTCGATGAGCGCCGGGAACGATTCGATAGGGACCGTCTTGGCTCCTTCACACTCGTGAGCCGGGATAGCGTCGGTGGGGAGCGTCTCGACGCCGACGAGGGTCACCTGGGCCGTGGGGTGGGCTGCGAGGACTTGCACGACGGTGTGAAGAACGCCGAGAGGCTTTGGCTCGACTTTCCGCTGGTGCAAGCTGTTCAGCTGTGCGGGTTGAAAGTGGATCGTCAAGTTGACCTCGCCGTCGTCGAAGTCTGGAATCGCAAAGTGACCCGTCGTAATCTCGTCGCGTGGGTCGTACGACACGCTGATGACGTAGCGGCTGACGAACATCAGCGGCCCCTCGGTGTACGAGCGCAGCGAACCTCGAGTCTCAGGCCGGAGGGAGCAGAAGAGAACCCCAGGACCGGGCGCGTACAATACCGGCGGCCCGTTGCGGTGAAGCGATCGGACCACAGATGCCAGGCAGCCTTCCTCGCCATAGTACAGTGTGAAGCGGTAGAAAGCACTCGACAGGAGTCCAGAGTGCGCCAATGTGCCGATCAAGTCGCGAATCCTTGTGTGACGGACAAGTGTGCAAAGACGGTCGTGGTCGGACGTTTTCATCCACGTAAAGAACGCCTCGTCGCTCCAGCTGTCCGCAGAGGCAAGCCAACTGCGCTGGAATGGGAGGCGCTTCCCGCCAGGCGTGAGGAGGCAGACCTGCGTCCCACTGGCTTGCGACCCACTGGTGGTCTCGGGGCTGTCTCTGGGGGAACGCTCGGTGGATGGGGACTCGCCGTATTCGAGGCACTTGAGGACGATGTGGTGGAAGAGGTGCTTGTTCACCGCGTGCTCGAATGCACGGCTGGTGCGGCGTAGCTCCAGAAGGGTTTGGTGCTCGCAGTGGTCGAGGAGGCCGTCGACGACCTGTGGGAAAGAGGCGGGGAGGTCGCCCCATGTGTGGTAGCGCATCGCGTGTGGTGATGTGTGCAATAGGGAAGAACGAATGTGGGGGGCGGGGGGGGGGGGGGGGGGTTGTATTATGTACCTTTCGCGGTTTGGGGGGAGGGGGGGACGTTGTTTATCGTGTTGGGTCGTCTCGGAGGCTCGTGCGCTCAGGGAACACCCCACCCGCACACCACCTGTACCAGCTGCCCAACCGGCCAAGAGGGCATGCATGCATGCAAAGGACCTCTGTAGCTCTCACTCACGACCATGGATCTGATTGTGGGGCGGTGGGGGAATGTTGATTGCTGGTCAGTTGATCGAGGTGAGGATGGTTGTGCTTGGTTGTGCTGCCACATCCTCGCCGTAGAGCGAAAATTACTCGGCTCCAAGCGTGCTGAAAAGTTTACAGGCGCGGATTTAGTCACTGAGGAGCAGATATCTGTATGGGCGCACTTGTGAATTCTGCGTTCCGTTTCGCTGGTTAGAATTTTGGTTGGGTTTTCTCGAGTTTTGGCTTTGGGGAGGGACAATCAAACAGGCGCACTTGTGCATGCGGGTCCAACGATGTTAGTGAGGTTAAGAAGAGCCGTAAGGCCCTGGTATCACCTGTACGAACCACCACTCTCAGTATAACGTTGGACGTTCTAACACATTTGTTGCATCAAACAGGGGGATCACAGGGTTATACATGGTCACAGGAGAGGGGTGGAGCAGGAAGTGGGATGCGCGCGTACGAAGCCTACCTCGCGTGTTCAAACGCACCAGGGTAGGTGACCTTGAGGAACCCAACCTTCATGAGAACCGTGATGACGGCGTAAATGAGCACGGCCGGGGGCCCGATGGCGAGGAGAAGGGTACGAAGGACACGAGGGATCCCCTCAAACCGCATCCAAATGAGGACCACCAACCCCGCCCCAACAAGCGCGGTAACACCGAACGCCTTGAACTGCCTCATCCACGCGTTGGGTGCATCAACGCCGAGCTGAGACTTCAGCTGGCGACGGTGGGCGAAGTGCTTCTCGAGGGTGGCCTCATGCTTGCGGAGACGAGACTTGACCGCCGCCTGGGAGCGAAGGTAAGTCGCCAGGGTAGTCGCGTCGGGGGCGACTTCGAGGGCGCGGATGTGGTGTGCGAGCGCAGTGTCGTGGAAGTCGCGGAAGGTCTTGGCCGCGGCGCGCAGGTCGGCCGCGAAGGTCGACGTGTCGATCGACGTGGCTGCGGCCTCGAGCTCGCCGGCAAAGCCCGCGTACGGGAGGGTGTGGAGGTCGGTGCCGGGCTAGGGTCAGCGGTGCTGCATGGCTGGGCATGGAACTTACTGCCTTGGACTCTGAGGTGGGGTTGACTTCGCCACCCGGACCGCTCACAGTAGCCGCGTCACACTCCACGTCACTGTGGTCGGCGTCGCTGCGGTCCGCATCGCTGTGGCCCTCCTCGTCGTGGTCGTTCGGCTTGGCATTGTCGACGAACACGGCGGGCTGGAAGGGAGCGATGGTCTTCTCAGGCTGGCGGGGAAGGTCGGCCTTGCCAAACTCCCAGAGCTTGTGGGCACTGTCGGAGCCGCTAAACTGGCAGGTCCTGCTGGGCTCGCGACGTCCGCTGCCCTTGCTGGTCTTGCTGGCCATACTGAGCCTCCTGGGCTGGTTGATGGTGCGGCTGGTCTTGCTGGCCTCGCCGCTCTTGGGGACACGCTGCCATCAGCGCAGTGCGGACCGGTGCTTACCTTGACCGAGATGAGAGTGTAACCGTTGTCGCTGTCAGAGTCCATGTTGAGCACGCTACTGTGAAGATGGGATGGAGAATGGAGAGATACGCTGAGAGTCCAGATTTACATGTTTGTGTCCACTCGGTGGCAAATTTCGCCAGCTGACTCACTCCACGTCTCGGCGCCACATCTCCACATGGCGTGGGCTAACATGCTCAGCAAGACACGTCGACACATTCTAGTACATCAATACAAACACACCACTGGTGCGCAAATGTACCAGTGCGGAAAAGTGCAACGTAGGTGGTGGCGGGGAAGTCAAGTTCCTTGGCTGGCTTCGACTACGGCTTACTGCTCTTGATTTCCCGGTAGACGAAAGTGAACACCCCCGCCACAACTACAATACAGGAGGTGACGAACATCCCCATGAGCACCTCAATCCCCGCAAGCCCCACCAGTTCGCCAGCCATGAATGCGGCGACCACCGCGAGCTCGCTGATGCCGCGGGGGCGGGCGAGCCAGTCCTTGCCCAGCTTCTGGCGGTAGTAGACCATCTTGGCCTTGTGCACATCCATCTCCGAGTTGTACTCGGCCCAGCTTTGGTCTCCGGCGTCCAGCGCGGCCTTGCACGCCTCCATCTGCGCGTGGTACTCGGCGAAGAACTGGGCCTCCTCGTCCGGCTCGGGCGCCTGTTCCCTCCATGCGTCGGGGGTCTTGGGGTAGGCAGGGATCTTGGGCACGGTCGGGCACTTGGGCTTGAAGGCGGTGATGGTGCGGTTCGTCTCGTGCACCATTTGCGCCACGGCGCGGATGTCGATCGCGAAGCTCGTGAGGGCGGTCGTGTCGGCGGTGATGCTCTGCTCCACCTTGGAGGCGAGGGCGTTCAGGTCGGCCGTGAGCTTCTCGATGCTGGGCTCGTCACGGGGAGGCGTCTCATCAGCGAGGCGGCCAGGCTCCTCGATCTATTCTGTCAGCAGCGACGTGGTCAAGACATACCGTGATGAGGGTGTAGTCCTCGCTGTCGATGGCCATCGTGGTTTGCTTGAAAGTCAGTGTTGAGGATGGAGTGGAGAGGGAAGTGTCTGGCGACAATATATATCACGTTTCGCTGCATTAATTAGCCCCGCCAAGGCTGTGCACCTGTTTTGGTGAACGCAACGAGCAGGCACAAGCCACTCTCGACGTGGCGATCGTGGGGAGCTATCAAAATTGACACGAGGTCGACACCGCGACACACACAATAGCGTACCAAGCACGGACAGCGTCATACCACCGCGCCGATGGCGTGTGTGGCGCACGCCTGACGAGAGACATAGCAGGCGGGCAGCGATTCAATGCATCCGTATAGCTCGGAAAGCAGGCAGCAGCTGCAAATCAGGCAGGCCTGACAAACTGTACAAGCACACTACAACTCCCTAGCCCAGTAAGGTTCGGGCAGGCGCCAGCCCTTGAACCAGCAGCTCACCATGGAGATAGCAGCGGCCACCAGGACAACGCACGCCATCTCGGGCCCGGCAAAGACGAAGAGGAGGCCCACGACCATCCCGCCAAAGAACCCGGCCCCGCACGGGTCGTGCATGCCCAGCCGGCTCTCCACCGCCTTAGCGCGGCGAAAGTCGGCGCGGAGCTGGTCCTCGTGCGGCCTGAACGCGAGCTCGAGCTCGAGCCACAGCTCCTCGGTCATGGCGGCGTGCTCGTGCGCTGCGTGGAAGTGCCTGAGGACCTGGGCGGCGGCGCGGAGGTCGGAGGCGAGGTCGATGTCCGCGTACAACTCGAGGACGGCGGCCCGGAGGGCCACGCGCGCGAGGTCGCTGGTGTCGATCTGAGCCTCGATGTCGGAGGCGGGCTGCGGTTAGTCCTGAAGGAACAGCAAGGAAGTGGAGTGCGTGCGACTCACATTGGAGATCAACGGCTGCTTCTCATCCACGGCGCTGTGGCCCGTGGTCTTCTCGGTGATGCCGAGGGCGTTGGCCTGCGGGACGTTGTAGTTCATTGTCTGGTCGAGGACTGGGGAGGGGATGTGGAGAGATGAGATATATTTCGGAGGGTTCTTATAACTCGCTTGCCTCCACGTCGGTGGCAATTTCGGGGTCGCGCCACAATGTAGCGCAGCACCGCTCTACACCATGTAGATTCAATGCATTCTAATAATCTGGAAATGGGGCGGCGGCGAGGTACTGGATCTACTGCCGGCCGCAGGGCTTTGCGAGGGCCCTAATACATATCAGATGGGGTTGACTATGCCTCCTCGGGCGTGTTGTATTCCCGCCAGGTGTGAACCAGAATGACACCAAAGAGTGCTCCGCCAGCGAACGCGATCGCCCAGAGCATCACCCTCCACCCCGCGAGCCCGAGCAGCGCCCCAACGGCAAAAGTGAAGAGGACCGTTGTGGAGTTCTCCTCCCGCGACTGGGCGAGCCGGCGGTAGTGCGCCACCCGCTGCTCGGCACGAACGCGCGCCTCCACCTCGAGGTTGGCGTGCGCGGCAAAGCGGGCGCAGTCCGCCACTGCCACGTTCCGCTGCACCTCCAGCGTGTCAAAGGCGACGAGCGCGTCCTCGTAGCCCCTTGCGGTCCTCGTGGCCGCTTTAAGCTGGGTGGCGAGATCGCGGACGGCTGCAGTGTCAAGGTTGCGCCCCTCGATGGAAGAGCGGAGCTCCTGGAGCTGGGAGGCGAGGTTGTATCTCTCCGGTACGGGGTCGTTGGTCGTGTTGCTGGACTCGGCCGCGTCGTGCTGGTACGAGTAGAAGTCCTGGCACCGGTCGGTGAGGACCCAGCTGCCACCCTGTCTGTCAGCGCCGCTGGGGTTGGGGTTTGGCTTACCGTGTCGACGGAGACGAGCGTCTCCGCGTCGCTCTCGGGGTCGGCGTCGGTGCTCGCTCTGCTTGGAGGGCGGTTGAGAAAGCCGTAGGGCATTGCGGGTTGTGAAGATACGATGGAGTGGGGTCAAGGAGTGGGTGTTTGGAAAGTCGAAGCGCTATCGAGTATCGAGTCTTGACACAACACTCCAACCCGCTAGCGGTGGGAACTTCTAGCATGGGCTGCGGCGGGGGCAGGCACGGCTGCGACGCGTAAAGACATTCACGTGTGAAGGAATTCGAGTGCATTCATTATAGGCTAATATTTACAGTATTTACCGAGGGCGTGCAGGACGGTGGCGTACAGGAGGGAGTACCAAGTGCGTTGCGTTGGGCTATTGTTGGAGGACATTCCATGCCGATCATGTCCTTGCATTCTGGGTGGCGACCACCCAAACCGCGGCCAGCACGCTGATGGCGACCGCCGTCCCCCCGCACCACCGGTTCTCCTTCCCTAGCCCGAGCCCCACCGCACATGCGAAAAACATCACCAGGGCCATCCGCATGTTACGCTGGACCGAGTCGAGGCGCAGCAGCAGGTGGCGATTGCACGCGTCCGCGGCGTCCAGCTCCGCCGTCAGCTCGGCGCACTCGTCCTCCAGCATCCTGATGTCGCTCTCGTACACCTCCTTCAACTCAGCGGACTCGTCCTCCAGCATCCTGATATCCCTCTCGAACAGCTCCGCCACCTCGGCGGCATAGCGCAGGTCGCGGAAGCTGGCGCGGAGGGCGTCGTTGTCCACCGGGCGCCCGCGCATGTTGACGACCTCGTTGGCAATGGCGCGCAGCTCGGAGGAGAGTACGTATACCTCGCTCTCGTCAGAGCTGCTCCAGTCGCTGCATTCCGTGTCCGAGGTGCTCCAGCTGGAGTTTGTATGCGAGACGAGCGTGGCACTGTCTGACGCGCTGTCGCTTGGATAGAGGCCATCTGAGACGAGCGTCTCGCTGTCGGAGAGGGCGTCGATCGTGATGGCAATGCTGTAGCTGCTGCGACCTGGGGCGTGGTGGGCCATGATGCGTGGGTTGTGGTTGTCCATGGCGAGTGGAAAGTAGATGCTGAAATGTCGGGACAGTTATTTTGGATGCAATTGACCCCGCTTACAACCCAACGCGCCGCGCCGCCTCTGCCTCGTGGGTCGGCCTCGTTGTGGTAGGCGCAATCCGTAAATTATGTGGCGTTGGTGGTGGGCCTTGTGGCTGAGCCAAGGAGTTCCCATATCACTCTGCGATCTGCGACGTGTACAACAGTTCAATGCATGGACGAGGTAAAGAGGGGTAGGAAGAACGGGCGCAAGCCTGGGTGCGGGAACACGTCCATGGCGCAACTCGTGAGGTTACAGGATCGATCCAATCTTTGAAGCCATGGAGTTGCTGGCCACTGCTGGGGGGACAAAGCACTCAAACCCGCCTCAGGACAGAACTAGCCCAACAGCAAGCAGCCAGACCCCGAAGCACGCCCCGAAGCAGGCACCGAAGCAGGCCCCAATCCCACCCGCAAGGAGGAGGTGGAGCTTGTGCGCGTCCAGCGTGGGCTCTGTCGTCGACGCCAACCCCGTCTCGGCCTGACTCGTTCCCTTCGCCATCTCCACCGCCTCCGTCTCCCCCCCCTCCTCCATCTCATACCCCTCCGCCGTCGTCTCCCCCTCCCCCTCCTCTACGGGCACCTTGCCCAGCCTGGGGCAGTTCGGGCACCGCTCCCCGGCCTCCATCTCGGCCTTGACGGCGCGCCACTCCTGCTGCATCCCGTACGCGCCCATCTCGTTCACCTGGTCGATGAGGCGGTTCTCGCGCTCCGCGGCGGCCTGGATCACCGCGCGGAGGTGCGCGACCTCGCTCTCGGCGGGGGTGTGCGGGTTGCCCGTGGGGAACACGCCCGCGGCGGGGCTGCCCTGCTGTTAGGTGCGGAGGACGGGGGACTCACGTGTTTGCGGGGCTTGTCGCTGGGAACGGGAACGGGCTTGTCGCCGTTAAGGACCATGGTTCGTGTGGTGGAAGATGGGGTTGCAGATGCGCGGTGGGGGGCTTTATTCGTTGGCGCATGGGCAGGCTGTCTTGAGTCGAAACGGGCGCCACGGCGTAAAACAGCGAATACACACGTATTGGGTGTTATTCAGGCGCCCGTCTACCAACACACTGTAGGCAAGACTATCCATAGGTGGGAGTGCAGCGCATGCAGAGTCTAATCTACAATCTATGGCTATACTCGTGAAGAGTCCAGGCTCCTCAGCCCCTACGCAGAAGATGGAGCCTTGCAGACGAGGTTCAGCTAGGCAGTAACCTCCTCCACCGACAGCTCCGCGGCCTTCCGCTCCAGGGATGCAAGCTGCGCGTTCGGCTCAGTCTTACCGGCCTTCTCAGCCTGGCTCTCCAGCGCCTCCAGCCTGTCGAGCAGCTCCTTCTCCCGCGCCTCCAGCCTGTCGAGCAGCTCCTTCTCCCGCGTCTCCAGCTTGGCGATCAGCTCCCTCTCCCGCGCCTCCAGCCGCCCAACCTTGTCCTTCAGGCGCTCCTCGTACGCCACGTGCTCGGCAATATGCACCCGGAGCTTCGTCTCGCGCACCCTGCCCTCCTTCTTCTCCTGCTTGAGCTCGAGCGCGCACAGCTTGGCGTCGACCGTGTCGAGGCGGAGCACGCCGTCCCCGTGCTGCCCCGGCGCGCGCTTCGCGCGCTCGGCGCACTCGGCCGCGTGCGCGTCCAGCGCGGTGCGGAGGTCGCGCACCGTCTCCCGCAGCAGCGCCTCCAGGACCCGGCGCTCGCCCTCGCTCTCCTCGAGGCGCGTCTGGAGGACGCGGAGCTTGGACTCCTGCTCCACCAGCTGCGCGCCGAGACGCTCGGGGGCCCGGGGCGCGTTGTAGTTGCTCGGGCCGGGCTCGCCTACCCGCGGCGAGGGAAGCCGCCCGCTGGAGAGGAAGAACGGCGGCGGCGTGTACAGGGGGTGGGAGGAATCCTGTGGTTAGCAGACAGGTTCCCGTGAGACGTACGCGGCGGTCGCGATAATGGAAGGGGGGGTTGAGGGGGAGGTTGAAGGGTTGCAAGCGCCTGGTGTTCTCCATGGTGGGAGTGTTGATGGCAAAGCTGGATGGCGCCGTGTTTGCTGTGTTTGCTTGCGTTGAATGCATTGTTGCTCGACTGGGAAGGTAACTCAGCCGCGGATCATGAGGCACGTCGAGCACGTTGAGACATCTCGAGTTGACTCCGGACAGGTTTCCCACGGTGAACTGTGGCGCAGACTCGATAAAATACATGTGTTACAGCAAATGCGAACTAGTTTACAAGCAATGTGCGGAAATGTAGTGCCGTGCCTTCAGAGCCCGCTGAAGGCATCCCAAGTGCGAGACAGACCGGCGCCTGCGGCGAGCGAGACGCAGATCACGACCGCGAGCCAGATCGCCATCATCAGCTCGCCCTTCTCCGCGCCCGCCTTGTGCTCCACTGGAGTAACGAGACGGGCCATCTCGCGTGCCTCCTCCTTGACCGCGCGAATGACGTAGAGCGCCTTCCGGGTGGTGGCCAGCTCAGCCTCCGCCTCGCCCCGCTTCTTCTCCGCCTCCTCCCGCGCCGCCTCCGCCTCCCTGTTCTTCGCCTCCAGGTGCTCGATGCGCTGCTCCATCTCGACCATCTGCGCCCCCCGCTTCTCGAGCTCGCGGTAGACGTGCGCCTTCCCCTGTCCCTGGTGGCGCACGTGGGCCCACACGGCGCGGTTCTCGCCCGCACGTTCAGCCAGCGCGAGGTCGTACATCCGCAGCTGGGTGATCGCGCACCCCAGCATCGCAGGGTCCGCCAGGGCGTCCTCCGCGTCCCGCTCGGAGAGCGTGCGGTTCTGCATGTGGTACGTGAAGCTGTTCTCCTCGACGTGAGGGGGGCGGAGGCCCATGTCGCGCTACCGTCAGCTGTGATTCTGGGAGGGGCTCACCATCACCGCGCGCCATCTGAGGCTGTCCGAGTTGCTGCTGGTCGAGCTGCAGTCCGAGGCGTCCATGGTGGGTGGATGTCGAAGTGGAAGTGATGGGGGGATGTCGAAGTGGAAGAGTTGCGGGCGAAAGTCCAAAGAGATGTAGGTTTATTAACAGTACGTAGGTCGAAGGAGAAGTACCAAGGAATTTAAATACTTTAATCGCATCGTTCGTCTGGCTAGTCTGGCTAGCTCGACTGCTCGACTCAATTCAGGTCCCAACACCACGAGGTTCTTGAAGGAAACATCGTTGAGGTTTTGGAGGTATTCATCGATCGGACCCCAGCCGTGGGGCCGAATCGACCAGCATTCGCCCATTGGGTATTAGGCCAGAAGTCATTGCAGAGTGTGGGTTCCACGGCACAACACAGTGTGGTATCATATGCAGAGCCTACCAATCTACAGCTCCAGCATCCCAGCCCGTTTCGGCGACTCCTTGTGAGCCTGACGCTTCACATTGCGTCCGCCACCCACAGGGAGGTTCAGCGACGACAGACAGAACTGCTTCATTTCCGCGTCCCTCGCCTGCTGCTCACGCAGCCACGCCGGGGCGGTCATCTTCTTGACGTGCTCCTCCTTCCTCCCCTTCTCAAACTCCATCCAATCGTTTGCGGCGGGCACCACAGGTTCCGACGGGGTCGGGAGCATCATCCTGGTCCCCCTCTCCTTCTCCTTCTGCAGCTCCATCCTCGCAGCATCCAACTCTGCGCACCGCGCCCGGTACTCCTCCCGCAGCATCTCGTCCAGCTTCTCCTTCCTGGAGCGAATCTCCTCCTGACGTGCCTCCTCCTTCGTCTTCTTGGCCTCCTTCTCCTCCAACTCTGCGCGCAGCTGCTTCTGGGTGGCGATCATCTCCTTCTCGCGCGCCTCCATCTCCTTCAGCTTTGCGTCCATTACCCGCAGGTGCTCCAGCAAGCCCCCTTCAATCTCGGTCTGCGCCGCAATCCGACGGTTGAGGACATTCTCGCGGTCCGCGGCCGCCTTGACGTCCGCGCGAAGGAGGAGGATTTGGTGGTCGCGGCTCTCCAGCTCAGACGCCCGCGCGTAGTCGGGGATGATGGGGTCGGGGATCGTCGTTTCCTTCGACGCCTCGCCTGCGTCCTTGTCGGTGTTCCCCACGGCCGGGACGGGAGTCTGGAGGCTGGCTTTCGCCTCCTTGAGTGCCTCGTCTGCGCGGCGGGACAGATCCTCCAGCATCATCTCGTCAATGCTCTCCGGATCGATGTGGGATGTTTCGCGGTTGAGACGACGAGCGGCGATGCCCCACGGGCTGTCGGGTGCCGCCCCTTCGAACCAAGACAGACCCACACGGGGGGGCGCATCCCTCATCTCCTTCTGGGTGCTGTCCGCTACGGTCTGCACGGCTGCCTGCGGGCCGAGAGGAGGGAGGGTGGTGCTCAGCGGCCAGAGCGGTTCGGCCATGCTGGGGAGCTGGGTGCTCCGCCTGCCGTCAAACGGGCGGGGCAGCGGCACGGCACTCCGGAAGGACGTCTGCGGGCCAGGCGACGGGGATGCACCACCGAACCCCTTGGTCCAGCGGGGGAAGGCGGAGGTGTATGTCGCCGACTCGTTGGCCTCCTTGCGCGTGCGGGCCAGCACCTCATCCGCTTGCTCGGGAGTACTCTCCGGTACGTCGGGGGCGGGCGTGTCCGGGCTGCGCTTAGATACCGGGCGGCATCCGGATGGCATGCGCCACATCCTGCCCTGCTCGCCACTGGTTGTGGGATCGGCCCGCATGGCCTGCTGGAACTTGGCCACCTTGCCGGCGAGAGTGTGCTCGTCGCTCGAGTGCGGGAGCCTGTAGAGGTCAGAGGTGGGCCTGTTAGGGCGCTGGTAGTGACCGTGCTGCACCTGGTGCTGCTCGCCGCTGGCGGCATCCTCGTCCTTGGCCGGCGTCTTCGACGGCTCAGTCGCCTTGTGCTCGTTGGCCGCCCTAGAGCGCACGCCGCTGCTCAGGTACGGCGCGAGGTTCTGCTTCTGGAGGGCCACGGCGGCCTGCTGCTGGCGGGCCACGGCCTGCTGCTGCTGCTGGACGGCCATGGCCTGCTGCTCCATCAGCTGCTGCTGGAGCTGCTGCTGCTGGCGGGCCTGCTGCCGCGGGAGACTCATGACCTGCTGCTGCTGCTGGAGGGCCATGGCGCGCTGCTTCTGGAGGGTCACGGCGGCCTGTTGCTGGAGAGCCACTGCCTGCCGCTGCTGGAGGGCCACGGCCGCGGCATGCTGAGTCTGGAGGATGAGGTCGGCCTCTGTTATCCGGGGCGGCCTGGGCTGCACGTCGGGGCCCTTGTTCTGCTGGGGCGCGGCCTCGGGAACCACCTCCTTTGCGGTCTCGCTCGACTTCACGCCGTTGCGGGTGTGGGTGTCGACGCCCGCCCGCTTACACACCCGGCACTGGCAGGGCGACTCCATGTGCTTGAAGGGCCTGTGCTCCTTATCGGTCGGGCAGGCCGCGGGCAGACAGAGGGATTCCATGTCCATCTTGGGCTTGGCCACTGCCGAAGCGGTCGCGTCGGGGCGGGCGCGGGGCCCGGTCGGACGCGAGCCCCCCGCATCGATGGGACGGAGGGGCGCGTCGGACGCAGGGCTGAAGAGGCCCGTGGGGCTGGGACGGTGCGGGGGCTGGGTTAGCGGTACCGGCGGCGAACCAACCATAGTCGGGGGGGAGACGTCGAACGGAAAGTCGGCCATGGTATGTTGTGAGATGTGGGTGGAGTGAGGAAGAGAGGGAGGATTGCGGACGGCTTGTGCTTTTAACATGATCTTAACTGGGCTACTTGGGTTAGTTTTTCTCGACTGTTTGCTAGACAGGCGGCGCGCAAGTCAGCCACGCATTGAGTTGAGACATTGATAGATGACTCGAGAAGTGCGTCATTCACGGGGGCTAACGCCTCAGTGGAGGTGGTCAGTTGGGCTAGCTCGACATGAATGTGGCACAAAGTTCGAATCACACGCCAACGCTCTACGCCGCAGGTACGCAGGTGACTCAATGCATGTACAATGGGCGCGAATCTACAGGAATCTTAGCACACACTCTCTAATGCTCTACAAGTACCCAACCATCCTCCGTCTCAGACTGGTCCTCCGCCTGTCCCACTTGCGTATGCGCCTCGCCAGCCTTGACCTGGGACTTGGCGACATGATCGGTGGGGCGCACATAACGGGCCTGGGGCGGCGGAGACAGGGCAAAGTCGAGCGAGTTCTGCGTCGTCTTGGCGGACTTCTTCTCGGAGGTCTCAGCGTGGCACTGGAGGACCTCGGGCGGGAACATCCGCGTCAAAGTTTGCTCCGCCGTCAACGGCTCCCGCTTGTTCTCGCGTGCCCCGCGACCCAACTCTGGCGAACTCGGCCCCAAAAGCTTGTAACCCTGGGGGAGTGGACCGAACTGCCGCTGGCGATGTTGGCGCTCCTGCCGATCCTGCCGATCCTGGACAATCATCTGCCGGCGCTGTTCGCGCTCCCGCTGCTGGGCCTCCAGCTGAGCATTAGCCTGCTGTCGCTCCTGCTCACTTACAACCTGGCGCATCTTCTCAACTAGCTGGTCCCTGGCCTCGCGAGTAGCCTGGTTCTGCACAATCGCTTTGTCGATCTGGCGCTGCGCAGCCTCACCTCGCTCCGGGGCCCCTTGCCGCCACACCTGGCGCTCTGCTGCCGTGCGCAGCTCCATCTGGAGGTTCACCGTCCCGTTGACCCCCTCGCTCGCCGTCCGGCGCCTTTCAACCTTGGATTCAGTGGCGTTGTCGTGCGCCCTCAAACGTGCCAGCTGGTCCTCGTCGAATGAGTCGCGCTGGGGTTGTATCTCGAGATTATGGTAGGCCTGGTCGAGACGGGGGTCGTACTGCTGTCAGATGTGGTAGATGCGGGCTCACGGTGTAGCGGCGGTTGGCCATGGTCGATGTGCGAGAAGGGCTGGCGCGAGTGAGGGGGGGAAGGGCGAGGAAGGATGAGAGATGGAGTCCGAGCGATGGAGCAGGAGTGAGGAAGGACGAGTGAAGAAGCACCAGTGGGGAAAGGCGTGAGGAAGGTGGAGTGATGGGGCCCGAGTGACGACGTACAAGCAGTGGAGTTGGGGTGATTGAATGGAAGGGATAGGGCGCGAGTGAGGAAGGTCGCGCGATGGAGTACGGTACGAGTGATGGAGTACAAGTGATGTGGACAAGAGAAGTGGTCAATGTCAAGCCGGGGTTGCAGTGAAGACCGTTGTAGTTGAACGAGCTGGGCATCGACGGGCTGCGGGTGACGCTAAGACCGGGAATCAAGCCTGTACCCCGCAGCATGTGACGTTAAAGGGGCGAACCCAGCTGCGGGTGCAGGATCACTGCAATGGTGGCGAGGGGTGCGAAGCGGGCGCAGATCCATCTATGGACGATCTTCAACGCCACACGTCACGCGGGACGACAGCAGATTACGTCGCAGCCCACAGGCTCGGCGCAGTCTCACTCCCGCAGCTCAGCCAACCCGCCTCGAGAGCCCGGACGACCTGCCGGCCGGCTGCGGTGATCCGTGCGCCAACCCCGTCAGCATCGGGCAGCCGGGTTCGGACATTGCTTGCGCCCAGCTCGGCGGCTTTGCGCCACTGCGGAGCATCATACCTCCGTCATGGTGGAGTGAGTCGGAGCCAGAATTGCCACCCAAGTGTTTACTCGCATTCACTAACCTGATGGCGGGCGGTGTTGCCCGTCTGGGCAGCAATGAGAGACAGACGCGTCAGCCATGGTGCTCAACAGCGAGTCAGTCGACTGCACACCTCCCAACACGATGGATTACGACTCGGACGACAGCAGCTGCACGGCTGTGCCAGCCTCGGTGAGTGGGCTCGCGGGTAAGCTGATGCAGATCACGTACGCGCAGTACGGGGTGCGACAGCCCGCGTTCTCAAGTCCCCTGGCGGGGCTGAGACCGCTTGACGTTGCGGGGCCGGACGCCGGTTCGGAGCGCGACGAGCTCGCCCGCCTGCGCGCCGAGCTGGATGCGATGCGCGTCCTCCGTGCGAGCGCGAGCGCGCGTGCCAGTGCAGCCAACGCCGGCCTCGACCAGACGCCGGACATCCCAGGGGCATACCTCGCCCACACGGACGCCTCCAAGAACCCCTTCGCCACCACCCTCCCCAAGCTCCCGCTCACCCGCATCGCGCTTGATGACTGGGCTACGGCACCGTCGCACTGCGCGGGCACGATCCACATCGGCGCCGAGGAGCCCGAGCGCGGGGTGCTGAACGAGGTCCTCCGCGCCATGTCGGGCGGGTGTGCACTCGCGCTCGCGGCCGTCGGGGGCATCGTGCTGCTCGTGCTCAGCGTCGTGCTGGGGTTTGTGGCCGTGTGCTGCTTCCTGCTGGTGCGGCTTATCTGTAGATAGCGACGGAGGGCGCGTCATGGATGCTGCGGTGAGCGGTGCATCATTCCGTGGGTGAGACAACGTGTGCACAACGTGCGTGAGGCGATGCAGCGCTGAACTGGATTGGGGCTCGGCCGTGGTTCTGTGCGCCAGTTTATGAGATGTGCGATACCAGAGCCCGCGTCGCTGATTGACGGCGACGTCGCTACGCGTCCCGTACCTGTGAACTCCGAGTGCCCATGTCGACGCGTTCCTGTGCTCTGCAAACCAGTGTGGGTGGTGGCGTGGACGCGCCTTGATTAATGATCTGCGTTCTCAAACGGTGACTTCCCCTGCCGCTCTGTCGCACTACATTACATGGTGTCACGCAGTGTGCCAAGCATGGTCTGGCCCATGGCCTAATGGTCCCAACTGTCAGCCCCCTCACAAGTAGCACTGTAGCCGAAGCGCCAAGACGCGTATGGTTTTCTTCCGCGAGCAAGGTTCATGGTGATCAGAGTATTGCCCGGTTTGGCTTACGCGGTGGTCCCACAAAAGGGAGACTTCAGGTCCCGGGTCGAGTGCAGGGGCAAAGCTAGCCAAATCTGTCCCTGGATTTTCTACTTGCCGCCCTGTGGTGTAAATGCGCGGTGCGATCGCTTCTAATTCGCATTGTCTAGGCTAAATGACTATCCATCACATGCAGGACGCACCTCCGTCTCTATGAATAACCCCGCACCCCCAGTTATCTGCACAGCTGGTGACGACGTTGCATGACATGACGCAACACCGAGGGACGGCATGTGGCGAGGTGGCGAGCTGGTGACGAGTGCACGTATGCGCGAGGGCTGGCTCGGGGACGGTCGATCATGCCCGAGCGCCAGCCGGCGCAGCAGGCATTTTGGTGCCTGCGTGATCGCTCAGTAGTGGGTGAGTGGGAATGAGAGAAATCCGCCGCCTGAACGCGAAAAGACGTGCTGGCTGGCGTGGGCGAGGGCGTGGGCGAGGGCGTGGGTGTAGGCGTGGGAGTCGGGCGCGAGGAGGACCCGGATTCCGGGGCCAGGCCATGCATGGCACGGACGTACGTCCGACCTCACCGGGTCGGACTGCTTGCCAAGCTCTGCCTCGCAACGGGATACGGGAATCTCAGGTTTGAGATGGACACGGTGCAACGTGTGTGCAGACTGGGTGCAGAGCATGGAGAGAGGAAATAGCACCCGGGCACAGCCTTGTTTCAGGCATCACTCACCTAAATGCCCTGGTCACAAGCTCCCGCAAATTAGTTCACCTTTGAGCCCAATGCAGGCAATCTTTCTTCGCTATAGCTCATGCTGGACGCTAAGTGGAGCGTAGCGAGCACGTTGAGGTAGAGGTACAGCGCAGGGTGAGTGACTGTCACGCATCCACTTCGCATGGCACAAGGACCAAAGGACCCAGACGGCCGGGCGCCGACGAACCTGCACCTGCGTACCTGCACCTGCAGCCAGGAGTGTGCCCACCTCGCCACCTGCAACTGGCTGCATGGACCGAGACAGGGGCCATTCACAAGCCACCGCCCAGCCATGCCAGCCAAGACTTTTTGTATACATCGGCTGATCCTTGTATTAACAGTGGGCCAAGTGGGCCAGGTGGCAAGTATACGGTGCCGAGGAGCGGGACAAGCAAACTCTAGCGCTACCTGTGGTCAACGTTGGCCCGTGGGGAGAGTAAGAGTGCGGGCCAGAGGTGCGGCATGAGCGGATGGGACCTGACACCTGACATGTCAGGCAGCGCTGGTGGCGAATGCTTTTCTGTGCTGGCTGTCAGCTGCGGATCAGCGGCTGAGCCATGAGCAGGAGGGAAGGGTGGGACAGGAGAGATCGGGACCAGTGAGAGGGTGGGAGTAGGTACAAGGGCACAGGAGCAGAGGGAGGATACAGGCAAGGGAATGTGCAGGGCGGAAGTCAGGGTAGAGTGAGTAGGGAATGTAGTCTAATTCCATAGGTTGGGTGGCGGCTGCCCTTGTCCGCTCTGTCCGCCCTCCTCGCCTCGTCTTCTCTGCACTACCTGCAGGCTGACCATCTGTACGTGCTATACGTCAGCGGTGCCATCCAACGGATGCGGCTCTGCGGCTGGGGCGGCTTCCGGTGGCAAGCCGGTAGCACCAGGGAGCGGCACGGCACCGAGGGAATGACATGAGGGTGTCTCAGCCATTCAACCACTGATCATCCTACGCTTAGCCCTTGCCTTGCAACGTTCGCACTCCTCCAGCGACTCCTCCCTCCCTCTCCATTCAGCGCTCTCGCTCCTTTGCTCGTCGTCGTCGTCGTCGTTCCACTTTTCTTTCATACTACTCTAATCCACTCCGACATCGACACGCATCGGCCACTCGCGACAAGGTTCCTGGAAAGCATCGCATTTCGGCACGACCGACACTAGCGCGAGGCAACCTCTCTCTCCCGGGTTGCAACGGTGGCCAGCGTTTCATCTGATCACCTTCCCCTTCTGGCTCGATCTTTGGTCGTTCCCTCTGTCGTTTCGGGATCACCCGCGTCTTGCATCAACCCCCCATCACTCCCATCACCACTCCCATCACTCCTCTCGGCTTCTCGTTCCCATATCGACATCTCCACGCCTCTCGCATATCATCTTCTCTCTCTTTCGCACATCACACAGACTGCTGGATCCTCTTCCAGTGAGACACCAAATCCGGCACCAACCCCCGGACCCACGTCGACCGGATCCCACGTCCTGGCACGGCACGTCACGCTGCTCAGTAGCGCACAGACCAAGCCTCACGACGCAATCCTGCCACCACACTCTGGGCTCCCTGCGACATCATAGGCTGTCACCGTCTCTTTTGGCAAGCCAGATCGCTTCCATTCCCACTCTCGCTCTCGCCATCTCCGCCGCCTCTTCGGTTCGCTGCGCCTCGTCGCTCATCATTCCGGATCTACGTTACTCGACACACACGGGACTAGGGTGAGTTCGGGGTGGTGGTGGGGTTGGTGTGGAGGTGATGCCAAGCGTGGTCTGTGCTCGGCCCTGGGGATGTGGGTTGGAGCATGGGGGATCTATGGGGCTGGCGGGGTGCGCGGGCTGCGCGGGCTGGCGAGTTGCCAGTCTCGAGCCACTTCGGCACCTCGGCGGGGCGATCGGCGGAGGGGTGGTTGGCTGGGGGAGGCTGGATTGTACTGCCTTCCTCGTCCCCCTTGAGGGGATGGTTGCTGTCCTCCTCGGAAGGCAAGGAAGGCGGCGGGCGATCATGGGGAACCGTGTACGCCTGTGCAGAACCTCTGCCAGAAGGGGAGCGGCGACACCTGCTGTGATGACGCCAAAAGGCATGGCCGTTGGTACCTTCCAGCTGGGGCATTCCACATGCTGCGCCTAAGGCATGCGGCTGCTGGCCGCTCCTGCCGATGTTGAAGACAAGGTTGGCCGATGTGTGCCGATCCAGAATGCACACAATCTGCACAGTGTGCCTGCACGCCTGCACGCACATCCACGCCCTGCACTGCACAGCCCACTCGCCAATCCTCTCTCCACATGCACTGCACACTGCACACTGCACACTGCACACTGCACACTGCACACTGTACACAAGAGGACATGCTAACTCTTCTCAGCCCACATCGCAACACCCGTCAAGTGTATTAATCTCGTCTGCTCAACTGCCCCTTGTTGCGAGTTCCTTTGGCTCTCTCCTGACGGCCTGGACCCAACTCCCCCGCAGTCCGCCCCGCGCCCCGCCCCGCAGTCACGCCCTGCGTCAAGGCAGCGATCAAAGCAGTACCATTTCCAAAGGATCAAAGGCATCTACGCAGCTCGCATCCATCGTCCTCGAGCACCACTTTGTCAGCATTGCCCACTCTTCAAAGGCTTCAAAGCGTCGTCTGGGTGAGTTGACAAGATCCATCAACATTCCCCCTCCTCCCTTCCTCCCTAGGGCGCGGAGCCGCGTTACCTTGAAACCTAAGGCGCCACTTCCGCCCCCCATCCACCACCCATTCACCTCATCCCTTGGCGCTCCTAGAGCTCGTCAACAAGCGAAAGGACTGTGCTCGTCGCGCGCTTTCGCCGTCGGCCACCTACACCCAAATTCTTGCTGTCTTCGCATCTCCCAACTCGCACCCCGCACACTTCACTCGTTCGCTTGCTTCGCTACCGGCCGGCCCGCTGACACTGCAGCATCTGCCCTACCGACTTGTCGGTTCTCGACATAAGGCGGCCCGTGTGCTGTAGCTTTGCCAGACAGCCCGCCGACTCGACCACTCAACACACTCAACTCACCACACCCACTCTCCCTTCATCATGGCTGCCGTCGACTCCCCACGTTCGCCACCAGCGCTTGGCCCAGCGTTCAAGCAGGGGTCGCTCAGGCTCGACTTTGACCTGCGGCCAACGACCACTGTCAACATTCTCGAGACATACTCTCCTTTCCCGACTTTGGGGGCCTCGCGCGATCCGTTCAACCTCGACACCTTCCTACTTCACCCCTCCGAGGTCCCATGGGAGTTCCTCAACAACTCGCCGTTCCCGGGCGAGGCGCTGCTCGTGACAGGCAAGGACAAGCCGAAGAAGTCTGAGACGGCGAACAACCGCATGTCTATGCTTCGGCGCCCCTCGCCGCTGGCATCTAACCCGCCATTGAGCGCGACTGTCGAGGAGGACGACGAAGAAGAAGACCCCTCAGAAGCCTTGACTCCAGGGCCTTCGCCTCCCCGACGACCCATGTCCGCAGCCGTGGGCGGCAAGGCGCTGCGGGCACTCATGGGTGGCAACAGAAAGAGCAGCAATCCACTGCTTACGCCCGACTCGGACACGCCAGATACCGCTCCAACAACGCCCGAGGAGGCGCCATTCGACGCCCCGCAGCTTCAACCACCAGACAGAAGCTCCATGTACAGCCTTTCGGGCAGCTCGTCCGAAGACTCTTGCGACGGCCTGCAGACGCCAACCAACTCAAACTCGTCGCCCACAGATGTGACTGCGCGTCTCGCTGCAGCGCTCCAGGAGGACCAGCAGCGCCTCGAGGATCAGCAGCAGCAGCGCAAGAACAACCGTACGAGCTGGCGTGACTGGCTTGGCGGCCGTCGCACGTCCTTCCTCGGCCTCCGGGGCGAGTCGGGCTCTACCCTGCTCGAGTCTCCTCGCGCCAGCGTTGTCGACCTCATCCCAGAGGAGGACGACTCGGCGCCCGCCATCCCGGACAGCGATCTCGCGCGCTCAGCACAGCAGCTGCGCCGCCTCTCACTTGTCAAGCTCGGCTCGCTGCGTCTCCCCTCGCCCCACCCCCTTGCACCTGTGCTCGAACGCCAATCGGCCCACCTTCCGAACGAGGTCGCCTTCGCAATTCCCACCAGCAGACGCGTCTACCCCCAGTCGGTCAACGCGGTGTCGCGCTCAGAGCCCCTCCCGGCCCAACCCGGCCTGCGTGTTGCCCTCGGCCTGCGTGACATCATCCAGCGAATCGACGCTGGCGACCGCCCTGCCGAGCTTCTCAATGTGCAGCGTCGGCCGGCTCCGCGTCACACCCGTGCGAGGGGCGTGCGAGACTTCGTTGATCGGCCACCATTCGAGGAGCGCAACGTTGTCTACTACCCCGAGGACTGGGTTGAGGAGGTGTCCATGGCGCGCCCCGGGTACGGCGTGTGGGATCTCGAGTTCAGCGACTACATCCTCGCGATGGCTGAAACTGAGGAGCGGCCGCCCCGCAACTACACCGTGCGCCCCAAGTCGCAGGCGCCACTGCCGCGCTCCTCGCTCTCGGCTGCGCCAGTGGTCAAGGTGACGACGGCTGAGGGTGCGAGACAGTCTCTTAAGCCCTTGCCCAAGGCCCCAGCACCAGCGCCAGCATCGGCACCTGCCCCCTCGCCTGCACCTGCGACCAAGGCTGCGGCTCGCACCTCGGTTGCGCCGACTTCTTCGTTCCGCAACGCCCGCCAAAAGCCGTCGACGTGGGACGACAGCTCGGACGACGAGGGCCACTCGGACAGTGCCATCACCAAGGCCCAGGCGCCGGCTCGCCCCCCGACCACGCGCAACCAGACGGCTCCTGCAGCTGTCACGGGTTCGGCTCGCTCCCGCCAATCTCGTCTCATCGACGCCAACACGGCGCTCGAGATGGTGACCGCCAGCCGTGACCGCCGTCACGAGGCCAACATGAACCACGTCCAGCGCAAGGCCGTGACCGACCAGCGCCGCGTGAGCACCATGATCATCGAGGAGCAGGACAAGAGACGCACGCAGTACGCCAAGTCGGTGCACGACATGAGACGCCCACAGCCATCCAAGCGTGTGTCGTCGATGACCTTATCGGCTGATGCGCACGCTGCGCCACTCAACAGACGTGCTTCGAGCCAGACGCTTGCTGCAACGGCAGCGGCGCAGCGGACGGCGCCCTCGAGCAAGCAGCGCTCGCCGCCCGCCACGCCAAGCAAGAGTCGCCCTCCTGCCTCGCTCCCGTCGTCGCCTCGTCTCCAGGCCGGCGACCGCCGCCGCGCCGTGTCGCACTACGAGCCCGCCATCGAGCGCCGCCAGTCCGTCATGAACATGAACATGTACGGCGGTATGGCGCCGATGGCACCCATGCACACCGGCATAGCCCCGATGATGCCCATGCACACTGGCATACCCCCGATGGCACCGATGCACACCGGCATGGCTCCCATGGCTCCCATGCACACTGGCATGATGGCGCCAATGCTCCACCACCGGGCCTCGATGATGTTCCCCGTGCAACCCATGGCCCCGCTCCAGCACGCCTATGCCCCGCAGTACGCCCCGCAGTTCGCCCACGGCAACGCCCCGCACATGTTCCTCCAGCCGCCGCCGCCCAACACGGGTCGCCGCCGTGAGCGCCCTGTGGCCTAATCACAAAAACTCCATCCCACCCACGTATCTTGCCTTCCCACATCTTGTCCTTCATCGCATGGTGCCTGTTGCACACGCCACACACGCCCCAACGGGCACCCCTAATACCCTGCTTGCGCATACCGCAGCCCAGACCGGACACTTCAGTACATTAGCATGACCACACCTCCTACGACTTCCACGAACATTGTACCTTCCGCCATTCGTAGACTAGCATTGGCCGGGCGCCTGCTGTATGCACTTGTCACTATAGCAGCCAACGACCGAGGTGGACGGGCGGCGGGGAGGCTGGGAGGGGCTTCCCGGTGGCCGGTGGCGACTCGTCGCGCCGTTCCCAGCCGGAACGTTCCCGGGACACAGCCGTGAAACGCAGGCACACGGCTCACACCGACGTACTCGGCCCGTCTCGCCTCTTCTCTCGCCGCCTCTCCCCCACCCGGCCCACCGACCGACCACCGGCCGTCTCATCGGGCATCGGCTCCTGAAAATGCCATGAGACGTCATGGCCAGCGCTCATACGATCAAGCTTGGCAGCGCAGATCACTTGTCTCACATGCGACATGCGTTGCCACTGACGGCGCCAAGCAGCTGCGATCGCGGGACACATGACAGGAGGCACGTCATGCCTGGTGCCTGGTCGGCGGAGGCCGGTTGGCGGCCGGCAGCTGACTGCGTGAGACAGTGTCCATTTCTGGCAACCTTTGAGTTGGTTCAGCGCTCCTGCTCCTCTGGGGTGCACTGGGTTCTGATCGGTGTCATGTGCCGAGCTTCCAGACTAGTTGGGGGGTGACGACGTCCCGGCGCGCAAAGCGCCGACCAGAGTGGAGGAGGGCCTCCACCCCTTACCCCCATCAACTGCCGTGCAACTTGACGCCCACAGGGATGAAAGCGAACGAGTTGTTCAAGTGGCGCATATGAGCGAGGAAGTGCTCCGCCCGCGGCAGGTCTGGTACATCAGACTGGCAAATCAGTCACTTGTGGATAGTCGCATACAAGATCGTACAGCTCTCGTGGAGGGTGAGGAAGGGCACCAACCGAATGGCTCCCACCCCGCAACAAGACTGCAAGTCACTAACCCTCCCACTGCGAGGCCTTGCTGATCGCTCAGTCTCTGGAGTGCAGTGCATGCACGGCACACTATGGGCATGCGTCCCAGCCAGTGTCGGGGAGGCCAACCATGGCGAGTGGGCACCACGGTGGGCGTCTAGTCACGTCAGCCTCCGCTCCTCCATGCAGCGCAGGATCTGGGCGAGGGTGGAAGAGCCAGGTCAGAGGCCGCCGAGACGGAAAGTGGCCGTGATTATCGTGGCAGGCTTATCAGAGCTGGCAGGAGACCATGTAGAGCAGCGAATAGTGGTGCCTGATGAGAAGAGCGGCACACCGCGGAATGTTCCCGCCCACGGGGTCCAACGACCTTGTTTGGCAGTCCATCTCTTGACGCTAGTCCATCCATTGACGCTAGTGCATCGCTTGACGCTAGCCTCGATCGCACATCCGCGCATACTATGTAAAGGCCTCCATGTAAAGGCCTCCTCTCCTCTACTTTCTCTCCCAGAGCACCCCAGAACACCCCAGCCACCATGCTCCCCGCCCTCTCCGCCGCCTGGCTGCTAGCCCTCTCCTTCGCCGGCTCCGCCGCCGCCAACCCCGTACCGCGCAGCACCTCGGGCGTCAACGACGCGCACTGCGTCGCGTCGCCGGACAAACCGCCCATCGTCTTCCTGCACGGCCTCCCCGCGCCGCCCGCCCTCAACTTCCTCACCAAGGCGCCCGTCTTCGCCGCGCGCGGCCACTGCGTCTTCACCCCGTCCTACGGGATCACCGCGGGCGTCGTCTTCGCGGGCGCCCACGTCGCCGACAGCGCGGCCGAGGTGTCCGCGCACGTCTCCTCGATCCTCGCGTCCACCGGCGCCCCCAAGGCCATCCTCGTGGGCCACAGCATGGGCACCCTCGTCGCGGCGTACTACCTCAAGCACCTCGGCGGACATGAACATGTGGCGACGTACGTGGGCTTCGGGGGCGTGTACAACGGCACCACGGCGGCGGGGCTCGCGGCGCTCAAGGCCGCGGCGGGGATCACGGAGCTGTGGTGTCCCGGGTGCCTTGAAGCGGTGCGCCCCAGCGCGGTCATCGACGGCCTGTGGGCGGGGGGCATCGTCGCGCAGGGGCCGACGTACACCAACATCGTCACCAAGCTCGACGCGAATGTACAGCCGTACACGTCCGGGATCATCGAGGAGGACGGCGTGGTGAACGTCGTGCTCCAGGACGAGTGCCCCAGCGACCTTGCGGGGCATGTGGGCATGACGGTCGACCCGAACGTGTCGGGGTGGATACAGTGGGCGATCGACGGGCGGCAGGGGGCCAAGCCCCAGTGTGTGCCGTTTGTGGTGCCGCTTTGAGGTGAGGGTTAGATGCCATATCAGCAGGTCACATGCAGTAGAGATGATAGAGATGAAAGCTGCACAGTGAAACGGGTCGTTGACCGGGTTGCACAAGCGCCGCACAGACGGACATGTTCAGGAAGCCAACCTCCACCTCCACCTCAGGCACGCTCCGTCATTGGGTCCGTGCTTATCACAGCCGCGGCTTATCTCCCGCACTGCAACTCCACCTCCAACTTCTCCATCACAATGCTCCCCGGCACCCCCGAGCACGCGCTCTACGTCCTGCTGGACAGCAACCTGCCGACGGGCGGCTTCGTCGCGTCCTCGGGCCTCGAGTCGTACGCGAAGCACGGCTTCCTCACCCCGTCCCGGGCGTACGGCGTCGCGGGCAAGCCGGACCTGAGCACGGCGAAGCGCGCCCTCGGGAGGGAGTGGGGCGGCGGCGTGCCGCAGTCCGGCGCGCAGCTCGGGCCCAGCAAGGCGGGTCCCGCGGTCGCCGAGTTCGCCGCCGCCGAGGTCGACAACTTTGAGGCGAGCACGGGCTGGTACCTCCGCCGCGCGTGGGAGGTGACCCGCGCGGCCATGTCCTCCCCAGAAGACTCCTCTCCAGCGGAATCCTCCCCAGAGGAACCCTCCCCAGAAGAAGGAGAGGCGGCAGTGGAGCGGGCCATCACCGAGCTCGTGGCGCTCGACGACGCGCACGAGGCCACCCTCCTCTCGCACGTCGCGCGGCGCGCCTCCAGGGCGCAGGGCGTCGCGCTGCTCACGCTGTACGCGCGCGGCCTCGGCCCCCCGCCCGGCGTCTACGACGGGGCCGACGACGTGGGCGACGCGGCCGCGCACGCCCTCGTGGCGGGCTACAAGCGCGCGGTGCGGCGCGGCGCGCCGGGCCACCTCGCCGTGTGCTTTGGCTGCGTCACGGCGGCATTGGGCATCGAGCTCGGTACGTCTCCCCCCCGCTAGGCTGACCAGACACCGCGCACCACCTCTACCTCTTCACGCACGCGCGCTCGCTCCTCTCCTCGGGCGTGCGGCTCAACGTCGTGGGCCCGTACCTCTCGACGCAGCTGCTCGCGCACCCCCTGCGCCGGACGATCGCGGGGGCCATGGGCAGCCGCGCGACGGAGCCGCCCGATGCCGGGGTGCGGGATGGGGCGGCGGGCGAGTGGGAGTGGGCGGAGGAGGCGGAGCGCGGGCCCGCGACGACGTGGCCGCTCGGCGAGATCCTCGCGGCACGGCATGATCTGCAGCACTCGCGGATCTTCAACTCGTAGGCGGGGAGGGGAGAGTGCGAGATGGGAGCATAGTCCACACTAGCATTGCATGGGATTGACATCGATCGAGGGTGTTGCAGACTGGGCTGAGGTGGTGTGCGTGCGTTGGGTGAGCGAGAGCTTGGCGATGGCTGGGTGAGGCAGTGGAACACACTTCCTCCGCTCACGCCGGACATCCAACACCATGTTGGGGTTTGTGACGGGGCACGGAAGTCAAGGTGGTACTCTGCATCTTGAGAGACCTGGAAGCGATTCTCGGGGCTGATTGACCCTGTGGTTGCCTCATCCGCGCATTGGTATTGTTGGAAGAGGAGGTATTGATGACAAGCCTCACCCAGCCCATCCATCATTGGGTCATCCTTGCATCTTCCTTCTGCGCCTTGGCGCTGATCGTGCACCGGCCTGGCCGTCCTCACTCTCCCCCCTCGCTCCGCTCGGCGCCCAAAGCTCGCTCCACTGCTCGTGCGCGCTTCGCGCGCACTCGCACCGCCGTGTCCAGTACATGCATTGAATGCGGCTCTAGCCGCGACTATGAAATTGAGAGTACAGTGTCTAAGCCCCGA
>JAMALN010000313.1:0-56786 GCA_023630115.1 Cutaneotrichosporon sp. PK4640 | reverse complement strand
CGATGTCGCCGATGCCGATGTTGAAGCGGAGTGACTCGGGGAACTTGGCGTGCTCCTGGAAGCAGCAACTCATTCGGTTGAAGAGCGAAGACATTCGGTAGCACTTGGCATTAGTAGGCTTCGCGTGGCGACTAACATCAATGGGGAGGCCGTTGACCTTGAGCTCGCCAGTTGAGCCTTCCATGCCCATCAAGCCCAGAAGCAGGCGCAAGAGCGTTGTCTTGCCCGAGCCGTTGAAACTGGACAGTCAGCGTCGCCAGGGAGACAACTTACCCGACGATGGCCAGAGTCGTGCCGGGCTCCACAGTCAGGCTGATGTTGTGCAGCGTGGGAGCATCACAGCCGCCGTACGTGAAGTCAAGGCCTTTGGCCTCGCTACGCATGCCGAGGTCGCCTCGGTGAGCCTCGTAGTCGACGAGTCTGGCGCTATCCTCCGGCTGAAGCATGTCAATAGCGGCACAGTACGCCAGCGCCCCAAACAATCCTCCGATGGTACACTTTAGAGTGTTGGTTTCGAACCAGAACCCCCCACCGAACTTGTCCATGATCCAGTCCGTAGCGTCATCGGTGACCTTGATGGAACTGAGGCTCAGGCCAACCGAAGGGCGAAGAACAATCGCCAACTGCACGGTTAGTCACAAGCCCTGGCAGGTCGCTCACCTTCATGATTGTCGGTCCAAGAGACATCAAAATGTCGAACGCGATGTCAAGCCCATCACGCCAGTTGAGGTCCAGCGGAGAGCTCAGTGCCATCGCCTTCGTTGTCAGATCGTCCCAGGTGGGGCCGAGATAGCGCCCGATCTGAAAGAGGTTGGTCTCCTGTCGATAAACGGCTGACCCAGCGATCTCGAAAAGCGCCTGGCGCTCCACGTCGATCTCGCGGCGCGCCTGACGTTGCTTGCGGGAGCGGTCCTGGACAGTCGAGGAACTGGAGACGAGGTACTGGAGAACCAGTATGACCACGCTGGCAAGGATGGGGGCGGCATTGCCGGTGGAGAGGAGGATAACGACGAGGTAGAGTTGAGTGACGTTCTCGATCATCCCCATCATAAAGAGGCTGGCCGCTTGGAGGATGTCGGTAGGGGTGCGAGCTCCATGGTGGTAACCGTATCTGCTGCTGCCCCCAAAGGCTGTGAACGACTCCGTGTCTTGGAGAAGTTTGGTGATAATGGGGTCATTGCCGCGAGGGACGCTGAGATGAAGATGGACGTCGAACAGCACTTTCCGCGACGCCTCGTCGAGTACAGTCTGAATCAGCATGATTGCGGACAGCGGGGCTCACCTGGAGCTCGTCCCGGTCTGCGGTAGAGCGCTGTGTCAGAATATTCTCCACCGAGGCGAACGCCTTCCCGGCAAACAAAGGAAGAAGTCCCCAAGACAGCTGCCTCTTCTCGATTGCGTGCAGCAAGGCGTACTGTCCCCAAGTGCTAAGATTAGGCGACATCTTGACACAGTACTCACCGCATAACCCTGCTGATACCCGTCAGGACCCGCTTGCCCATGTGCGTCATGACTAGGTACATGGCGCGGTCATTGCGCCTGAGCCATGACCACGCCTGAGGGGCGGCCCAGCAGGCGAAGTCAAGCATGACTGTGATGTTGTGGTAGGTGATCCACTTATCGGTCTCGTCCGAGTCGCGCACGGAGAGCCACATGCGTATGAGCACGGGGTAATCATCGTACTTGGGATCGAGCTCAAGGGTCGAGAAGAGAAGCTTGGGCTCGTGCGGTAATGCAGGGCGGGGGTTACTGATCTTGGTCGACTTGTTCTTGCCCTTGCTATTCTTACGCGTGGCCGTTCCGTTGGTGTCGGCGGGCCAGGGTGCAGCCCCCGGGTACGCTCCGGGAGGGAGGTAGTCACCCTTGGTCGGCGGCACAGCTTCGGTGGCGTCGAGAAGAGGCTTCTTCTCCGCACGGACCGGAGCGCCGTCCATCTCCTCGCCAATCGCGTGCGAGACGACCGTGGGGGTCGGCGGCGGCGTGAAAGGGCGGTGGGCGGTGGCGAGGGAAGGGTTCGCTCCGTCGGGCTTGGTGGCAGGGAGAGCGACGCTCGCGTCCGGTGGCGGCGAGGGAAGGCCGGCCATGCCGGCGCCGAAGAGGTCGGGAGTGGGTTCGGTGGTGGTAACGGGGCTGGGCGCGTTACCGCCGGCACGAGCGGGTGGCTCGTCCGTCTCCTCGATGGGTTGGACCATGGTACGCGGGAGCTGTGAGAGAACGATTACGAGAGTGGGAGGATGGGAAAGAGGGGAGGAGGGAGTGGGTTAAAGATGGGTGCAGGTGTGTGGTGAGGGGGGAGAGAGACTAGTGAGCGAAGTGAGTTAGAGTATGGAGTCGAGAAGTGGAAAAGGTGGGGTGAAGAATGAGAAGAAGAAGCAAGATGGATTGTCCGTCAAGCCAGCTTTTGAGGGTGCTCTTGCCACCATCGCCACCCACTGCCGTGGCGTGTATTGTGTACACGCTAGCTCCGTGTCACTAGTGGCCAGATCCATCTCTTGACTCTTGACTCAAGGCCTCTCAGCTCTCAGACATGTCGACACGTAGACACGTTCGCGGTTCGAGCGGCTGTGCTTGATCGCTTGAGGCATGCCGCAGCGCAGTGGTGCTTGCAAGTTCCGTTGGCATGGGAGATCTCATTAAGGTGCAGGGACGAGCGGGCAAGCCACCCTCCACAATGTACTCACCACCCTTCTTCTTCACGCCTCTTCACACCATCTCGGAGCCGAATCGATGCACAGACCATGCATAGGCTTAGTCGTCGAATGCCGACTTCTGGATGTTGTACATCTCGGCGTA
The DNA here is from genome assembly GCA_023630115.1 of Cutaneotrichosporon sp. PK4640. Taxonomy (NCBI): domain Eukaryota; kingdom Fungi; phylum Basidiomycota; class Tremellomycetes; order Trichosporonales; family Trichosporonaceae; genus Cutaneotrichosporon; species Cutaneotrichosporon sp. PK4640. The sequence goes on along the minus strand of JAMALN010000313.1, from coordinate 53,993 downwards.
GCGGCCACCGAGCTCCATCAGCTGGGCGTGCGTCCCGTGCTCGACGATCCTCTGAAGGTCAGCGCTTCACCGCCAGGTGGCTCACCCCTTCCTCCACAAAGGCGATCTTGGATGCCTTCTTGACGGTCGCAAACCGGTGCGAGATGAAGATGCAGGTCGTGCGGCCGTTATCACCACGCTTGGACAGCGAGTGCACAGTGTCGAAGAGTTCCTTCTCTCTACGCGCGTCTGTGACGTCAACGGCTTACCCCGAGGAATGCAAACAGAGTGTCAACACCCACCGAGAGACGCGGACGGCTCGTCCAGGACGATTAGATCGGTTTCTCCGTGCCGCAGGAAGGCACGAGACAAGGCGATCCGCTGCCACTGGCCTCCACTCAGCATTGCGGGCTTGCTGTCGACGATAGCCGACGGATCCGAGCTCGCTCCATTGTCTGTCTTAGTCGCCACCGACAAGCTGGTAGCAACAGCCGCCACCGCGTCATCGTTAGAGACAGCTTTCCCAGACTCGGCGACCGCGCCGCCTGCTGGTGTTGCCGTGCCACTGTTGACTGCCGACGGCGCTGCCGTTGTTGCTGCCGTGTCGCCACCCGTCTTCTTCGTCCGATTCATCGGGCGCTGCGCGGTCGCGGCAGACAGCTGCCGGTCAAGACCCCCGATCCCCTGCACGAATGTCGAGGCGCCACCTCTCACGAGAGCGGCATCGAGTGCCTCATTGTTCTCCTGAAGGGCGTCAGCGTGTCGAGACCAGGAAGCAATAGCCTTCCCAACGCACCATCTTGTCTGTGTCGCCAAAGCCGACGTTCTGCCTCACAGAGAGGTCGTAGCGGTCGTAGTCCTGGTACGGTAAGCTAGGGAGGAGAGAGGAGGGCCTTACCTGGAAGAGACATGACATGCGTGTGTGCAGGGTCACCGCGTCGAAGTCTTCGAACGGAATGCCATTGACGAGAAGCGTCCCCGTATGGCTGTGGAGGCCGAGCAGCGCGCGCACGAGCGTCGTCTTGCCACTGACGTCAGCTTGAGCAACCGCAGTTCCCCACCTTCCGTTGAACCCGACGACAGCGAGCGACTCTCCAGGCTCGACCGTGATGTTAATGTCGTGTAAGGTCGGTGTGACACCATCGTACGACAGCCCGAGATTGCGGGCCTCGATGCGCATCCCCCCGGGCCGGCGGTGCTTCTCATAGTCGAGCTGCGGCCCGCGCTTCGCTGGTCCCTCCTGCGACGCGAACATGGCGGCGAGGAAGTATGGAAGCTGCCATGTGGCGTCGAGCTTCCACTTCACACGCCTAAGGGTGGAGTGCATCCGCTCAGCGCTTGAGCGGTGGAGGTGGATGGCGCCAAGTGTCAATGTCGAGGGGATGGCGCGGACGGCGAGAAGGACCTGGGGTTAGTGCTCTCCTCCAAGGTGACTCACGTAGAACGAGTTGGTGATGAACTCGCCCATAGCGAGGCGGGAGGTGTCGATCCAGAACGAGGAGTCGTAACTCCACCGCATGCCCTGTGGTGTTTTGATGAGCTGGTCCCACCGCTGGAGAATATACGGCTTGAGGTTGAAGAGGATGAGCTCCTCGCGGTGCATGCCATTGGCAAACTCGCGCAGGGTGGCCAGCTCCTTCTCTGCCCGGAAGTCCCCTTGCGCCTGGCGGACCCAGAAGGGTGGGAACCAATCCAGCAGCTTCTCGGAGAGGATGTCGAAACACAGAGGCGCGAGGGAGAGCCCGATGAGGACCGAGTTACCAATGGTAAAGCTCGAGCCGTGCATCGCCGTCCGCAGTGTGCCGTAGATGAGGGTGGTTTGCAATCCGAGCTCGATGACGGCCGACACAAGCTCGCCCGCCGAGCTGACCATGGACCACGAGTCATGCGGAGGGCACGGGATGCCACTCATTGTCTCAAAGCCAGCAAAGACGCCAGCCTCAGCCACCTGGAGTCAGCTGCCTGCACTTAACCGCAAGATATTACTCACAGCCGCCGCGAACGTCTCGTCCTCGCCCTGGGTGTCCATGGTTTGATTGAGCTTGGCGCTCATGAACAGCCGCTCTAGGTGGTACGTGGTGAACGAGCGCATGAAGCTGTAGCAGGACGCGAACACGTCGTGGGACATGTAAGAGAACACCTCGAAGCCGATGGCCATGGCGGCGACGCGCGACGCGTTCTCCCACGTCGTCGGTGAGCCCGCGAAGCTCTTCTCGACGAGGTCGAGCATCTGTCCAGAAGCCCAGACGCTAGGGTCAGCTGGACTGGGTAGACAAGGGTGGGGAGGAGTCAGAGGGAGGACGTGGCCGGGGAAGTTGGGGACTGCGGAGGGGCGAAAGAAGGGCGCTGAGGGAGGATCGGACGAGGGCCCGAAGGAAGGTGGGACGAGAGAAAGCGGATGACCGACTCACGCAGCAGCGGGCACAACGCCGTCCGCAACAATCGAGACGAGATACACGAGCGACGGGAGCGCCAGCGTGTCGCGGTACTTGAGGACCAGCCCCACCGTCTTGGGTCCTAGGAGGCGGAGGATGTCGACTCCGATCGTAAAGTTGCGCCAGGAGATTTTGCGCGCCTGCCCCGCGGGCGCGAGATCGAGCTCATCGGAGCCAGTATCTGTGGATAGGACGCGGCTCTGGAGCCACAGGCGCGAGACGACGGGCAGGTGGTCGTATTCGGGCGGGAGGGTGAAGGTGGTAAGGAGGCCGAGGCCGACCGTGTTCATCGGTGGGTCGCGGGCGCCTTCGGGTGGACGAGGAGCGCTACCGGCGCTGCGCCGGCGATGCCGCAGCGTTGAGGGACCGGGTCCCGCACCCGGCGAGTCGAACGAGTCGAGCTCGATGGCTGCCATGGCCGGAGCGCGGAGAGAGAATGAGTGGAGAAGAGAAGAAGATGGTGCAGTCACCCTCCGCCAGACTTTACGCGGTGGATGACGTGATGACGTACCCTGCTTCCTCCACTCTTTGCCACTCCGCATCCGATTGCTGAATCTGCTGCATAAACCCTCAGACTATGGTGACTCAAACTACGCACAGGCCCGCGCACTGGCCTACGATCTCAGATCCGCTAGAACCCGCCCGCCAGGAGCTTGGCTGCCTTACGCTCGTCGAGCGCGCGCCCCTGCCGCCTTGCAGGCGGACGGTGGCCTGGCGCGGCGTACATACTCTGGGCCATGGGTGCTCCGCCGAGCGGGTCGACCGCGCTGGGTGTGGAAGGGGTGGACGGGCGCACGCCCGCGGACTGGGAGCGGGGGCCCGGCTCGACGGGCGTGGGGAGGTACATGGACTGGGACATGCCGGGTTGCCTGGGCGCCGGGGCGATGGCGGCCTGGGTCGGGGTCGTGTGAGCGTGTGGGGAGAGGGGGCCGGCGCTTGTCGGGGTGGTGGGGGTACCGGGCGTGGCGAGGACGGGGGCGGGGCCGGTAACGCGAGCAAGGTCCGGCTTGAGCGCTTCCAGCTCGCGGAGGACGGAGCGGTTGAATATGATGTTCATGCGCGCGTGCTCGAGGAGGCTGACGGCGATGTCCTCGTGCATGTTACGCGAGTGCGTGCGGAGCGCGGTGTGGAGGTGCTCTGAGATGGCGTTGAGGTTGTTCGTGAGGCGGTTCTCGATCGAGTTCGCCTCCTCCATCTCGGCAATGGCGTCGTCCACCTTCTGCGGGTTGATGTTCGAGCTGCCCTTCATGCGCTCGACATTGCGGCGCTTGGTGATGGCCGTCTTGGTTGCGCTGTGCGAGTCCTCGAGGATCTGGGTGCGCTGTGCGAGAGCATCACGCGCCGCCCTCGCGTTGGTCGACTGGTACGCGAGCGAGTCGTTGAGAATGACGTTGTCGCTGGTGATCTGCTGCCCCGCCATCCCGCTCATCTGCTCGTACGCTCGCCCCATCTTGCGCTCGGCCGTGGCAAGGTTCACGTCCGACTCGTCGGTCGCGAGACCTATGAGCTTGGCACCGACGTCGGCCTGCGCACTCGCAAGGGCCTTGCGGGTCTTGCTCAGGTTGCCGACGCTATTCGCCGCCGCCGCCCACGCGGGCTCGAGCTTCTCCAACGTCGTGCGCGTGCTCGTGATCACGTCGTCCTCGTCCAGTGGCCCGCGGCGCACGACCTTGGACAGCGCGGCCGTAAGAACCGAGGTGGCCGCTGCGCCCGTGGTCTGCTTCCGCGCCGACGGTGGTGGGATCGGGTTGTACCCGAAGTCGGACTCGATGAAACTGCGCAGCTCGTCCTCCTTCTGCAACTGTGGGTCGTCTGCGACGCGGCTGAACCAGCGCTGAAGGACTATCCTCACGAGCCGGTCGTCTAAGGTTAGCCGTGAAGCGAATGGGGTGCGCACCTTCCTCGTCAGTTGCCGCAGAAGTGTGGGGAAGTGGGAGGGCGGGGATGATCGCTGGGGTCAGCTTCTCGTACTTCGGTGCGGGCAGGACGTACTCTGCGGACAACAAAGCTGGAGCTGCTCTGCGAAGCGCTGGAACTCGACGTAGGAGCGCTGCATGTTGCGGTACAGCGAGGTGCGAAAGTTGGGGAGGTTGGTCTGGACGTCAGCGGCGCGCCCCACGCCGACTCACGCTGGCATCGAAGCGGATGAGGAGGTCCTTCCGGTTTCGTTCGAGTCCTGCGATGCGGACACGGAGGTAGGGAGGAGGCTTCTCCTTCTTGGCGAGCTCGGCGGAAGGACTCATGAGAGCTTGGCCTGGGTCGCCGTAGACCTGGGGATCGCGAATGAAAGTGGATGGTGATGCCTGGGGAGCGCGGGAAGGGGACTGGACGGGTGGCGATATGGGTGCTGGAGGGGCTTCTGAGGCCCAGCCTTGGTTCACATCCTGTGCCAGTGGGTCCATGGTCGAAGTGGGCAATGTGCGGTGAGAAGGAGGAGGTTGAGAGGCGAGGTTGAGCCGTTGAGCACAAGCCTTGGAATGGATAGGTGGCGTGTCGGTTGGTGTGCCCGTGGCCCCCGCCAGGCCCGCCAGGTGACGTTCTCCACTGACTTGGCCTCGGGCAGTCGGCCGTCACCAGCAGTGGCCAACCCACGTGGACTTTACGTAAACGACATCCATCACGTGACAGCTGGTGCCTGAAAATGCCACCAACGTCCAGCCCCTATGGTGTAATGGTAACACGTGAGTCTCATAATCTCTAGCCCTCAGTTCGATTCTGAGTGGGGGCACTGGCTTTTTGCGGATTCCACGGAGCACGAGCTGTAAGTAGAGCATGAGGCAACGCGCGACGCGTCAGAGCGCAGTCGGCCTTCCCTGAAAGCTGTGCAGTCCTCCTCATATCCACAGAGTGGAGGAGGGCCAGCTGAAACTGTCCCAGCTCGCCTGCCAGCTGCCAACCGACCGTACACCTCTGCGATCTGCCATACATCAGCTCCGTCGGCCACAACAGTCACTCCCCAGCCTACCTCATACTATCTACACTGAGAGTGTCCGACCGACAACGCGCAGAGTACCTCGTGCTTTCGCGATATCGCCGGGAGTCGTTGTTCAGCAAGATCGGTTCCACTGCCTCTCCTCTTGGCCCGCCTTGCTCCCTCACGCCACGTACGCCACAAGTCCGTCCTCCCGTCGGTGTCCGTTAGCTCCGTTAGATGAGGCCTCCAGAATCGTCGTCCGTACCCTGACCGCGCATCTACTCCCCCAGGCTGCCTCCCCGCCCCCTCTCCTCGTGCACCCACCTCCGGCGTCCGCATCCCACATCCCCTCCTGCAATCCCTTGGCCACACAATCCGGGATCTGCTACAACCCCGCACGCCTCCAGATCTTCCAAGTCTCGTCTCCGAGCCGACGAGTCCCACGGCCTGCAATGCCGTCCTTGTCTGCACGAGGCGAGGAGAAGGTATTGAGCTCGCGCGACTGCGGCGACGTCGCGTCATGACTGTGGACTGCGGACTGCGTGAAGCGACCAGTGTTCGGAGGTCTCGACTGCGGCCCAGCTGGGGGCGTGATGGTCGTGCGGTTGTGTGGTCGTGTGAGCACACCCATCAGTGGCGGTCTCGGCTGCGCATCCGATCGCCGATCTACCGTACCTCAATGATCGCCGCCACAGCCGCCACCATGATTGTCGCAGACACGACACACACGCACAGTTCTGTCGATCTGTCGATCCGTCGATCCTCCCAATCTGGAAACATGACTCCTTCGTCACAATGATCGTTCACGGATCGGCAGAACCTTGCTCGTGTTCGGGGACATGGAGCGTCGGCCACCCAAACACCTGCCGAGTGTGCAAGACGGGATGGCAGGGGTCGGCATGCCTCGGTTGCCAATGCGGATCTTCGCTCAAGTGCGGAACACACCTTGTGTCATCTCCAGGGCGTCACATGTGGGCGTGGCTCGTCGCCGAGACATTCTCACGTGTCCCTACCCCGCCTCCACCGGGATGGATCCCGCGATCTGCAGAAGGCGTAGCGTGGGGAAAAGAGCCTTATCGCAGACGCCCTCTTCTTATGTTGACTGTAATCCGCGTCGGGATGGCGGCGCAAGACGGAACGCCCGTATGCGTTATCTGAAGCGAGTTGTGAAGATCACTCGTCCGATGCACAAGATCCGGTCCGGCCCACAGCGAAGTGCGACTCTTTCCTAGTGGGGATAGCCGCCTAAGAGTCCCAGCTTGGCATTCCGCCAGGACGCCAAGAGATCAGCTCTCGGCCCGACATGTTGGGCACAGTGCAGATGTCTTGGGCCACCCAAGAGTTCCCCGCATTACCACCCACTGCCGCCGGCCCCAGACCTGAGGCACCTCCCCCACCTGCTTCACGATTCACATTGCGAGCAGTAGCCGCGGGCCATGAGCGTCACGGGGACGTGGAGCGGAACGCGGGGGCCGAACGCGGGGAAACAAGCTTCTCCATTCGAGGCACTGCAGCGCGCGTCGAGACCGCCACCACTCCACTAGAGACGACTTGGCGATCTGGCGACGCGGGCATGGCTGATCAGCGTGATCAGCGATCCGGGCCCAAGGCTGTGTGCGAGGCGCACACACCTGCTTCGGCATCGGGTCGCTCGCTTGGCTCGCGACATCGGATGGGGTTTGTGCTACCGACGGCCGCTTTGTCTGTCATCGCCCATCGGCCCACCGCCCGACCCGGACACCGGAGGGGAGGGCCCTGCCCTCGTCGCACTAGGTCGCGATGGTGCGACCAAAGGCGGTTGCGGTGCCGGGCGCAGCATGCAGGACGGAGTCACCGCCCCGAGCGCTCAGGGATCGGCGAGGGCGCGGGGTGCCGTCTCACCTGCTGCGCAGCAAGCGGTCTGGCCCCACACACGTTTAGATAAGTTGAACCTCGGTGCCGGGCCCCGAGCGCCCCGAGCTGCCCAACGTGCCAAGCGGCGGTCCGGTCGTGAGCTCGACCAGAGCAGTCGTGCCGGAAGGGTCCGGTCAAGTGCCTGGCGTTTGCCGAGCACCGAGGTCAGGGTTTCATTCTTGGCAGATCAAGGATGTGGCTTGGCAGGAGTGAGTGATGGGGTCAGCCTCATTCAACCTCTGTGTTTATGCCTGTCTCGGACGAGCGAGGGGGGAATGACGTAGACGCTGCGGGTACTTTTTTGTGTGGCCAGACCCCGTGGGCTGGTCTCCACTCATCCAATCCACCACCATCCTGCTGTCATGTGGAGGAGCCAGGGCAGGGTATGACATCCCAAAAGGGCGCTTTTTGCGACAGAGCGCAAGGGGGCGAACGGAGGACAGACGGCGGCCTGTGGGGGCTGGGGGCGCTGATTGCCCTGGGCGTGGTAGCGGGGAAACTGTGGCGCCAAGGTCAGATAGCCACTCGCAGGTACTCCACCCACGTTGATGCGTGCCCGACAACAGCATGCGCAGCACAAAGTTCTTGGCGCTAGGTATTCCGCCGCGAGCCCCTCCGCCGACGCCGAAGCTGACCCACCCCCTCCTCCTCCCTTCTGCCAAGGTATTATATAAACCTATGCAGACTTTCCCCACGTTCCTTCTTCTCCACAACTCAGTATCATGTCGCTTGAGAAGCACACCACTTCATCGACAGCAAACACAACCCACCCCCCCAAGGTCGAGGATGGTCACAAGCAGGAGGTCGTAACCAACGGTAGTGCCGGCAACGCCGCTGCTCCCGGTGGCGCCTTCGGACCTCTCTCCTTCCCCCCCCACACTGCCGAGCCCTCCAAGGTGCTCTCCGCGCTCGAGTCCAACCAGGACAATGGTCTCAGCGACGATGAGGCTGCTAAGCGTCTCGGCGAGTACGGCCCCAACCGTATCAAGCCCCCCAAGAAGCCCTCCCTCCTCGGTATCTGCATGCGTCAGATCGGTAACGCTATGACTCTGGTTCTCAGTGAGTCCAAAATTTCCTCCCTATCTCTCCGCGCCATGACCCCCATCACATGGCTCGCACCCGTGCGGCGGCGGCGGTAGAACTGCTGGGCCTTGCATTCGCGGGCGACGACGGCTACGTTGGGCCGCCTGCCGCGCTGCGCGTGCTCCACTGTTTCACCTCCCCGCTCCACGTGACACATGTCAGCCCCCAATCACCCCTCCGCAGAATGGTTCCTGACCGCCCCCACAGTCGCCGCAATGGCTGTCTCGTTTGGCACCCTCGACTGGATCTCTGGTGGCGTCATTGCCGCCCTGGTTATTCTCAACGTCACGGTCGGCACCTACACCGAGTGGGAGGCCGAGAAGACTGTCGCCTCGCTCGAGAGCGTCGGTGCCCCCCAGGCCACCGTTGTTCGTCACTCGACCACGCAGACCGTCACCAAGACCATTGCGGTCGAGGAGGTCGTTCCCGGAGACATTATCCTGCTCAAGAATGGTGACATTGTTCCCGCCGACGGCCGCGTCCTCGAGGGCGTCTCCAACCTCGAGTGCGACGAGGCGTTCCTCACCGGCGAGTCGCTTCCCGTTGCCAAGCAGTCCGAGGCCGTCGAGGACCCCAACTGCCCCGTTGGTGACCGTGTCTCTATGGTTTTCTCCGGCTCTCAGGTCACCAAGGGCCGTGCGTTCTGTGTGATCACGGCCACTGCCATGGACACCGAGATTGGCAAGATCGCCTCCGCCCTCCAGAACAAGGCCGAGCGCACCGAGACCGGCTTTGCTAGACACTGGCACAAGTTCCTCGTCCTCCTTGGTCTCCGCGACACGACCCCGCTCCAGATCAAGCTCAACCAGATTGCCTACATCCTCCTCGGTGGCGCCATCGTCATTGCCATTGTCGTCGTTGCCTCGACTGGCTTCCGGGATGTCCCGATGTCGATCGCGACCTACGCCGTGGCCGCCTCGGTCTCGATTCTCCCTGCGTCCCTGATCGCCGTCGTGTCCCTCACTCTTGCCCGTGCGTCCACCGACCTCGCCAAGCGCAACGCTCTCGTGCGCCGCATGGACGCCATCGAGGCCCTCGCTGGTGTCTCCAACGTCTGCTCGGACAAGACCGGTACCCTTACCGTCGGCCGCATGGTCGTCCGCAAGATGTGGGTCCCCGCCGCCGACGCCCGCGACAACGACGCCGCCCCCACCGACACCGCCAAGGGCCAGTCCTACTCGTTTGAGACCGGCTCGGACCCCTTCTACCCCCGCGGTGACATTATTCCCGATGACGCCCCCCTGGTCCCCTCTGGCACCTACGCGATCAACCGCTCCGAGGTCCACGACGGCGAGGACATGGACAAGATCGACGTCGCCGAGATGGAGCACGGCCTCCGTGACATGGCTCTCTGCGCTGCCCTCTGCAACCAGGCTACTCTGACCCGCCCCACCGACGACAACAGTGGCTGGGAGGCCAACGGTGACCCCACCGAGGTCGCCCTCCAGGTCTCCGCCCACAAGCTCGGCTACGGCAAGCCCGTCCTCACCGGTATGCACAAGCTCCAGCCCGTCGCCTCGGGCGGCACCGCTCGTCGCTCCTCGCTCTTCCCCGGCGGCAACCTCGCCCACGGCCAGTTCACTCAGATCGTCGAGCACCCCTTCGACTCCACCGTCAAGCGCATGGCCATTGCCTACCGCTTCACTCCCGCCACCTCGAACCTCAAGCCCAAGGTTGTCTGCCTCATGAAGGGTGCCGTTGAGCGCGTCATCGACCGCTGCACCAAGGTCCGCGACCAGCCTCTCACCGAGGAGCGCGTTGCCGACATTATGAAGAAGGTCGACGCCCTCGCCTCGTACGGTCTCCGTGTCCTCGCTCTCTGCGGCAAGTTCGAGCCCATCGAGAACGTCGACCGCCTCACCACCATGCCCCGTGACGAGTTCGAGGCTGGCTTCTCGTTCCTCGGTCTCGTTGGTATCTTCGACCCTCCTCGCAAGGAGTCGGCCGGTGCCGTCGCCGACTGCCACCGTGCTGGTATCACTCCTCGCATGCTTACCGGTGACCACCCCGCTACCGCTACCGCCATTGCCCTCCAGATTGGTATCCTCGACCGCGCCTACGCCAAGACCGACGTCATGACCGGCCAGCAGTTCGACGCCCTCAGCAACGCCGAGGTCGACGCTCTCGAGGACCTCCCGCTTGTTGTTGCTCGCTGCGCCCCCGAGACCAAGGTCCGCATGGTCGACGCCATCCACCGCCGCAAGCAGTCCACGGTCATGACTGGTGACGGTGTCAACGACTCGCCCGCCCTCAAGCGCGCCGACGTTGGTGTCGCCATGGGTACCGGTTCCGACGTTGCCAAGCAGGCCGCGCGTATCGTTCTTACCGACGACAACTTCGCCTCGTGCATTCGTGCCATCCGCAAGGGTCGCTCCGTCTTCAAGAACCTGGCCAAGTTCCTGCTCTACCTCCTCTCGGGCAACGTTGCTGAAATCATCGTCCTGATGATCGGTCTCGCCTTCAAGGACGTCAACGACCGCTCGGTCTTCCCTCTCTCGCCCGTCGCTGCCCTCTGGATCAACACCCTCGCCGCCGGTCCCCCCGCTCTCGCCCTTGGTCTTGAGCCCACTGCCCCCGACGCCATGGAGCAGCAGCCTGAGGCCTTCCACCAGATCTTCACCCTCGAGTTCTACTGCGACCTGTTCTTCTACGGTGTCCTCATCGGTGCGCTCTCGCTTGTCAACTTCGTAATCGTCCTCTGGGGCTACTTCCCCGGTGACCTCGGCTACGACTGCAACGAGAAGTCGTCTGCCAACGGCACTCAGTGCGACCACGTCTACCTGTCCCGTGCCACCTGTTTCTCGACCCTGGTCATTATCCTCATGATCCACGCCCTCGAGTGCAAGCACATGGTCCGCGGCATCTTCCAGATCAACCTCATGGACAACAAGGTCCTCCTCTGGTGTGTCGTCGTCCTCGCCCTCACCACCTTCCCCATTGTCTACATCCCCGTCATCAACGACAAGGTCTTCATGATCAACGGCCTCAAGTGGGAGTGGGGAATCGTCTTCGGCATGATCTTCGTCTACCTCGCGGCCACCGAGGCCTACAAGTTCTGCAAGCGCGTCTACTTCCGCCGCGTGGAGGCCAAGCGCGTTCGCAAGCACAACCACTTCCCCGAGCACGACAAGTCTCTGCGCATCGAGCGCACCATGGACCCCACGGTCTAAGCATCTCCCCTTCAACCCCGCACCGTGGATTTCGGCTCCACCTCCCGCGCGCCCCGCGCGCCCATGGGCACCGCTGCCTCGCGCGCCTCGGCGCGCCGCACCGAGGACAATACCCCCATCGTCTGTCAATTTAAAATCTATATATCTACCACCTAGTTCTGGCATTTGGAAACATCAATATCGCATATACCGCATCGTTGTACATCGCATTGCTGCAGCCTGGCGAGCTAGCAGCTTTAGAGCTTAGACGGCCTAGAGTTGTGTGCGAGCTTGGCGCAGTTGTAGTAGTGTCTGAGTATGAAATGTTTGCACTATACCTCTGGCTCGCCTGGCTCCTGGTACGAGTAGGATCCACTCCTGTGTTCGCCTCCATCCACACCACGCACCCTGGGACGAGGTCACTTGGCGCGTCCGGAACGAAGTTCGGAGCGGGTTGGCTAGAAGCGCGACCTGAGCGCTCCGCAGGCGCGCTCGTCGTGATTCGCCCAGCAGAGTCGTTATCAAACGTGCTTGTTTACATCGACCTGCGCCGTCCCGAACCCTGGCTGCGCCACAGTCAAACCCTCCCTGCCAAACCTCACCCCTGGCTCGGCGACTGCGGCTGACAGCAATTGGCGGCGCCTTCCATATTCGTTCGGTGCCCTGTCCGTCGTTTTCGGCAGTTGCTAAAGTCCACGGAACCAGCGTCACGTCAGCGCCGCCGCGCCCCCCTCGAGCGGACTGGCACACCGACGTGGGACAAAAGCGGACGCTCACGCCGCCGACGTCGTTAGCAGCGCAGCACGCTAAATATACCGGGCTCGCTATATCGAGCACCGTGCCGGCTGTGCCAGTCTCACGCCAAGAGGGGATGCGTGGTGGACTGGGTCTAGGTCGTGTGACACTGCACTTCTAGCGCAGGGCGTCGGCTCGGTTCAAAGGTGGAACTGGAATGATGGTGGGCACGGGACCAGCCGCATTCCCACGAGCCCAGACGGTGGGGATGCGTCGCCACGCCACGGGATAGCGGGGGAGCACATGCTGTGGCGTGACCATAGGGGGCCGCGTAGTGGCACATGTCGTGCCGTCCACATGTCCCGTCCTCCCGGACCATGGACAATGCCACTGCCGCCGGCATCGTCGCCTGCAGCAGCCACCATGTCCACCCGGAGCCAGGCGGCAAACCCGGTGAACTGGTTCTCTTCGGAACGCCTCGCGAAGCATTGTTGCGCGAGCCCGACGCGCCGCCCGAACGCCCGAACCATTCCTCGCCTCAAGAGATCTGCTGCGGCGCTCAGACATGCCCACCCCGGGCCCACCGGCCACGGTCCGCGACCGAGCGCGAATGCCCGTGACTGCGGCGCTCGGCTGCGCGTGCGCGTCCTTCGACCTGAGAGCTGGGCAGACCTGAGAGGAGGCGACCTGAAAATCTCGGCGTCTTGGCATTCCTGCAGGCCTCGCCTGGCCCTGCTGATCGTCCCAGTGAGCCGCGGCAAAGCAAAGTCCTGCACGCTCCGTGGGGCGCGTTGGGGAGGCCAGGCTAGATCTGCGACGTCCCTCCGAGGCATCCATCATCCCCCGTCCCCTCTGCATTCACATGCCTCTGCAAAACACACTTCTGACATCTCCTCATCCCAGCCCCCCACTTCGTCTCTGCCCAATCTCCCCCCGTGGCTTCCGCTATCCCGCATGGCGGACGGCATGGCCAGACCACGGGGGTACAGTTCCGCCGTCTCCGTCTGGAGNCCGGAGCATGTTTCTGACCCGGAACTTGAGATGATCGGGGACGCGCTCCAATCAGGAGCGGGGATAGTGGGCGATTAGTGGAGCAGTTGCAGTGATCCGCCAGGCACGTCCACGTGCCGACCTGATCGTCATGTCTCTTGTGTGTACTTTCATTCTTTGCAGGCAGTCACTTTGTGCCATCCTCGTCTCCGCCGCCATCGCTACCCGCGTCTTCGCTTCATCCACTCCCCCTCATCGCTAACACACTCATACTCATACCAAGTCGTCCTCTAACGAGCCTCGACCCCCTTCCTCGCGCCCGAGCCCGTGTCAAGGCCATCTCCGACTCGTGCCCTACCCGGCCGACTTTCTTGACTCGCCTAGACGCGCGCTTGATATCCCACGGCACCCCGTCCGGGCCTCGAGCGTCTCTCGAGCGCCTCATATCCCTCCCTCCCCTCCCTTCTCCACCCTTTTCCACGCTCATCCACACTCCTACCTTCCTCCGCACCAACCATGTCCATGCTCCGCTACCTCTCCCCAGGCCGGGGACGAGAAGGGACTCTCTCCCCGCTCCCCTCGGACGCCCCCGCCCTCAAGCTTCACGTCACGAACTGGGGCGTGCTCATTCTTCCGGCGCCAGAACACGCCGACGACCCTCGCGACGACACGCTCCTGCATGGGGAGCTCGACGTGCGTGTGTCCGGACCCCGGCGGTGCAAGCGTATCCGCGTCGGGTTGCGGAGTATTATCCGGCTGGACATGGGGCAGGGCCGTAAGATAGAGGAAGACGTCCTCTTCGAGCGCAAGGTGGAGATCATTGGCGCCAGTACCGATGGCATCTGGCTCGCGCCCGGCTCGCAGCGGTGAGTTTGAGATCAGCTGGTGATGTTGGATGAAAGCTGACCCCAGCTTCGCGTTCACCATTATCATCCCATCCAACCTCGCCGTGCACGACACGCACTCAAACGGCAAGATCTCGCACGAGCTCTACGCCGAGCTCGAGGGCATGCCCGAGCCCGAGGGCATAGCGAGCCGCGGCTCCTCCTCCTCGCTCTTCGGCATGCGCCGCTCCGGCAAGCGCTCCCCCTCCACCGCGCGCTCCGCGAGCGCGTCCCGCGCCGGGTCGCGCGCGCCGAGCCCCACCCGTCCCCGGCGGGGACTGTGGGACATCCCCTCGATGCCCCCGTCCGGCGCAGCGACCCCGATAGGCGGGGGCGCCCCCGCGGCACCCCTAGCGCTCGCGGGTGCGCTCGCTAGCCTCTCCCTGGAGAACGGGCACGCCGCCCCGACAGTCGCGAGCGCCCAGCCCAACTCGGGGCCAAACTCTGGCGCCGTCTCCCCCGCACCGGGCATCGACGGTGCCCAGCAGCCCATCAACCCCGCCCTCCTGGCGTCCGAGTACTCGTTCTCCGTGACGCGCCAGGAGGTGCCCTTCCTCCCCCGCATCCCGTCGTACGAGGACACAAACTTCACCGACCACGCCTCCCAGACCCCCTGGGTGATGGGCACGCACCGCGCCAAGAAGCACATTATGATCGTGTACAACCCCAACCCGCTGGGCAACACGAACGAGCTCCACGACCGCGCGGACGGGCACATCCCCGGCCTAGGCAAGTGGGAGATGACAATGGTGTCGGACGTGTGGACGATCTGCGCTCTCATGAACCTCAAGTTCAGCGTGACGCAGATTCCGACGACCACGACCATTTTCGCCGTGCGCCTCGCGCTCGCGCAGAGCTGGGCCATCATCTCGCCGCGCGACGAAGAGGGCGCCAACCGCCTCACGGGTACACGGTCGTTCGCCATGTTCGAGAGCGGCAAGCGGCCCCCCGTCGGCCACCACTACCCGGACAAGCACTACGCTGCGATCTGGCGCGGCACTGGCGCTGGGGGCAAGGACAAGCCCACGACCGAGGAGGGCGGCGAGCTCAAACTCGCGGCGACGTTGCGCCTCCCGACCGACGAGCACGTGCGCCCCACCACGCTCCCCGGCGTGGTCACGCCCATTACTGTGACGCACAACCTCGTGCTCGAGGTGTTCTTCTCCGTGTGGGGCGAGGACGACCGCGGCGAGCCCATGAAGCTCCCCGGGCCGGGTGGGCTGCGCATGCTCCGCGTCTCGCGCCCGATCACGCTCCCCTCCTGCGCGCTCATCCCCGAGGTCATTGACCTGCCGGCATACGAGGAGCACCACCGCGACGCTGTCCCACCCGACGAGGACTCCCTCGAGCTGCTGCAGCGCGGGATGAAGGGCGCCGGGCCGCTTGGCGATCCCGGTTGGGCGCTTTGCGCGTGCGGGCGCAAGCTCGAGGAGATGGAGGCACGTATGCGGGCTGCGGTCATCCAAGAGGCCAATGGGCCTCTCAATGGTGTGACGAGCGATAAGGTCGAGGCGGAGCGGCGGGGACGGACGAGGAGACTCGACAGTTATTGAACAGAGGCGTGGACGTAAAGCGCATAATCTACCACCACCGTAATCACAGTGTATCATTGTAACTCGACTCTTAGTATTTTGGATTGAATGTGAAAGGAACTTCTCTACACGGAACTCGGACGCACACAGAATGATTGATAGAAGCTACAACGGCGAGGTGGCTTGTAACCAGCACGCACGTATCTACACGAGCCCGACGGGGAACTCGACGGCGGAGTCTTAGTCGTCTCTCTTGGCCTTCTTCTTCTTGGGGGCGCCGTCGGCCTCGCCAGCAGCCTTCTTCTTGGCCCGGGCCTCGGACTTCTTGCGCAACTCCTCCATCATGGGGTCGGACGCATCTGACTCCATTCCGCTCGCCTCCGAGTCGCTGTCGCTCACCGAACCACCGTCCGAGGAGTCCTCGTCCATGAAGTCCTCGTCCTCTGGAGGGTTAGCTGTCGCTCCGCGGTTGTTAGCCAACTCACCTGACTCGTCCTCCTCATCAGCCGCGCGACGGACCGGCTGCGCTTGCTGCTGCTTCTTCTTCTTCTTCCGGCCCTCGTCCTCGGACATGATGCTGATGTCGTCGTCGTCGTCCGACAGGTCGTCAATGTCCATCGCGTCCGCCGCGTCGAGCTCGTCCATCTCGTTCTTGAGGCGCACGTTCTTGCTGGCCAGGAACTGCGAGATAGGACCGGCCTCCTCCTTGGAAATGGCAGAGAAGACGTGGTCAGGGCCAGAATTGGCCAAGACGCGCATGTCGAAAGTACGTGCCGAGGCAATGCCGCCGCCAACACGGGAGAACGCGATGCTCTCGGTGTTCTTGAAGTCGATGAGAATGGGCTGCTTGGCGATGAAGATGAGGCCCTTGTCTAAGAAGTACAGCTCGCCCTGCACGGCCTTGACGTTGGCCTTGATGCCGTTGACGCCCTGGGCGCTAGATGTCAGTTCACTACAGGCGACGGAACTCACTTCCTGAACGGGCCTGGTGGCGTCACCTTCTTGCCGGTCAACGACTTGAGGACGCGCGAGATGACCTGGAACGTGGGCGCCTCATACTTCTTCTGGAGGTCGGGGTACTTGGCGATCTCCTCGTCGTTGAGGTTGAGCTCGGCGTCGACCTCCTCGTCCTTGGGCCACTGAGCCACAAGGAAGGGGTAGCGGGTCGCGCCCTGGCGAATGGCGGGGTCGAGACCAAGAACAAGCTGGATGTGCATGTCGTCGAGCTTGGGGAGGAGGAAGATGCGGTTGATGGAGGTGAAGGGGACGCGGTAGTCGGTACTCTTACCGAGGAGACGAAGGCTCTCGGGGAAGAACTCGAGTGAGAAGCGGCCACGAGGAGTGAGAACGAGGATGTCCTCGAAGACGACGATCGAGTCGCCCGTGGTCGCGCCCAGGTCGGCCTTGTCCTTGATAAGGGTGTGGAAGGCCTCGGCCGCAGAGATCTCGTTGCCCTCCTCGTCCTTCTCAGTCTCCTCCTCCTCATCGCTGCCGGCATCGCTCCCCTTGCTCTTCTTGCTCTTGCCCGGGACGTAGAAGCGCACCTCAACGAGCTCGTCCGGCTGGCGAGCGTTGTTGTTGGAGCTAGAGGCAGCAGGCGGCGCAAACTCGATAGCGACCTCGTTCTTGCCGGCAATGTTCGAGTTGGCGACCTGGCCGAGCGGCAGCTCGAAGGCGGGCTTGTGCTGGACCTCGAAGACGATGTCCTGGTCTGAGAGTTAGAGGGGGGTTCCCGGATGAGCCAGCTGACTCACTCTGCACGGTGGCCTTGCCCCAGTTCCAGCCCTTCAAGGCAACGTCTCTGTTGTCGAGCACCACGCCGAAATACTCGCTCAGCGTGCGCTTGACCTTCTCGTGGTCCTGCGGTGTCAGCGCTGCTGAGAGGGACTCTTACATCACGACGGAACCCCTCGAAGGTGACACGTGGCCGGTCAGGCGTGCGCATGCTGAGGCGGAGCTGGAAGTTGCGCGCGACACTGATGTCAGCTTGAAAGAGATGATCACGAGCTTACCGGATCCACTGGGCGCCGCGGACGTCGGAGCCAGTGAATGTAGCGGGCGTGTTCGACTCGTCCTTGAACGACTTCCATCCGAAGCCGGCCGAGTTGAAGCGGAGCTCTGGAAGGTCAGCTCTGAAGGAAGGTGGTGTCTGTTGTGGAAACTCACTGCCCAAGTCGGTGGACTCGCCCATGAAGACTGCAGGTGAGCAACGGTGCCGGGACGGGATGAGCACGCACTGTTGTCGAAAGTCACGTTGGACATTGTTGCCCGACTGTCGAAAGGAAGAGAGAGAGTGAATGGAAGATGGAGTGATGGATGGAGGAGGATTGAAGTCAACCGCGCTTGAGTCCAAAATGACCACACCAGGTTGAGACATCCCCCTCTGGCCTCTGGCGCGTCGCGTCCCAATCAACCCCTTATCATTTACACGTCACTAAACCACCCAAGACAACAACAAACCTCTCCGTTCTCGCTCAATCTCTCTCACTCATGCATACCATGTCAGCTTCTACACGCAGCAAGATGACGCATTCGACTTGGCCAAGCTCTTTGTGCTTTTGTGCATGCGGTATGAATTCTGTGGGTGCCATGGTGGCATAATCTATGACATACAAGCCCTCTAACGGCTCTGATGATGAATGCTCTCCTCCTCCCTCTAGTTGGTCCAGCCAATCTGTCCCAGGCGCTTCGTGAGCTCTCCGCTCTCCCGCAGCTCCTGCATGCGCTCGGGCGTAGCGTCAAACACCTCGCCGCCGATAACGAGCACCGGCGCAGCGGACAAGTCGTGCCCAAGGCGCGCGAAGATGGCCTCAATCGTCTCGCCGTCCTTGCGCTGCGCCGTGGCGATAAGCGTCGGGCGGCGCCCCTCGCCGTGCCGGGCCGAGATACCCTCGAGCGCATAGTGTGGGGGCTGGATCGAGCCGTACCACATGACGATCGAGTGGGCGTGCTCGCTAGCGAGCTCCTGGAACCACTGCTTCTCGCGGGGCGAACCGGGGACGCCGAGGCGGCGGGCGGCGTGCGTGCCGAGCAGGTCGGCCGCGTCGAGGGGCTTGGAGGCGTCGACATCGCCGAGGTTGTTGGCGGGCGACTCGAGGACAAAGCTCTGCAGTGCGAGCAGCTCGTGCGTGGGCGGGAGAGTGTGGGGGTCGGGCCGGAATGCTCGGGGGTTGGCTGTGCACGGTTAGCCACTGTCACCGGTAGGTGTGGGAAGGGCATGGTATAGGCACTGTGGCGTCACAACCCCAGATCACCAAGGGTGCCATCTCGCCACCTCGCCACCATGACCTGAGCTCACAGCCGATACTCACGAGCAACCAATGGGTGCGCATTCGCCTGCGGGGGGACGTACGCCTTGGGCGTCCACTGCGGCTTCTTGGCAATGGGCCGGGCGTTGCGGTTCTGTGGGAGGGGAGAGAGGGCGGGGAGGACGACGCTCGAGACGAACGAGGCAAAGATGAAGAGGAAGGCCACAAAGGCGAAGAGCCGGAGGACCGGGCGGGGCAGGTTGGGTGTGAAGCGCTGGACGACCAGGCGAAGTTTGGCGAGGATGGGGTTGCGCTGGGTGAAGCTCTTGGCGACGCCCTCACCAGCCTCAACGTCCACGTCGTGCTGCCGCCGAGGGGAGGCGGAGCGGCCAAGTGGCGACGGAGCACGCATCGGGGGCACTGGGAGGGAGAGTGGAAGCATGTCCGAGTCGCCCATGCGCGGGGTGGGAGGCTTGCCAGCCGGACGAGTGGCAAGGCCGGTCACCAGCGCCTTGAGAGGCGGGAAGTCTGCTCCCGTGCCGGTCTCGGACTCGCTGGGCGGCGACGGGGGCGGCGAGAAGAGAAACTTGTGGATGGGCGAAGCCATCTTGCAACTCGGAGGCCGGGGATCGGGGCGTAAATACGAGAACTTGGGTGGCCTTGACGATGGGTGTCGCGGTATGGCGATCAGTTGGGGTGATGGAAAGAACCGAGGAGCGAGGAGGAAGAGGGCGTCGATGGAGACACGGTTCTTGTAAGAATGTCTTGCTGACGAGTGCTTGAGCTCGCTAGGCTCAAGCTAGTGGTGGTGTGCGCAAAAGTATCAACAGTTGTCCTTAGTCACCTCACCTAGTCGGCTGCCTGGGCTGGCCAGTCCCACAACGACGCGCTCAGGCCCTATGCATCGCCGGAGACCCTCTCGGCCCCTCGGCCCTCGGCGCCACAGGGCACCAGGAGTGGTTGAATACTCAATTGCCCCACCTGAGGTCATGCGTCAAGGTGCCGATGAGCTGGGTCGTCTGCGCCACGACTTTCAGGTGTGATTCCGGGTCCCGGTCGATACAGGACAAGCAGCAGCGATAATATCGGCCTACACCGGCCCTGGGCTATCGCGCCTCTAGACGCGCCTTGATCGGGTTGCGGGGTACAGTGCTCGGGCTGCGTTCCTGTAGCAGCGTCCGCCCTGTAACCTTCCACAGACTCTACCAGCTCCCAGGACGGCGAGGACACCGAACTGGCTACCCTCACGGCCCCTCTTGGCCCCTGGGTCTCCGGAGTTCAACCTTAAGCTCTGTAGCTGGGTGATCCTGCAGCCGTTCTGCCTGACGTGTCTGGCATTCTGGTGCCTGTAATTGATTGCATGCCATGAAATGCGCCAGCCATTTTAAGCACCAATTCTGTTTCCAGAACGCAGGAAGCGAGCACCACAACCCCACAAACGCCACAGGAACGTGCGCTGTGTGCACATGGGATGACGCGAGACGCTCCGTTCTCATGCACACACATTGCTCTTTTGTGCACACGCAGCGCCAACACGATGTCCGTATCTCAGATGTCAGACACTCGCTTCGCACCCTCTAACAGCCACGACAACGGTGCCCTCCCCGGGAGACGGCTGGCAGGGCGCGGGGAGTGATGCCGCGATCTTCGTCAGGCCCCAACGTGGGGGCACCAGGTTGCCGTAACAGCGCGTTAGGCGCCGCCATCACTTCATTTCACGTGCACTAGTGACGCCAAATGCATCGTCATCTTGGAGGCTAACACGATTGAACATGAGCGGTGCACAGCCGTAGGCCGAGGACTTCTGGCCGCGATCAAGGTCGCCGAAGAAGCTTCCCGAGAACGAGCCCTGCCGCGGGTGCACCAGAGCTGAGTGGGGAGTTTTTCCACCAGGGTCTCGGCATGGGCAGTCACCTGAGACATGTCAGGCCCAGGTTGGGCCGGACAACTTTGTGCCATCGTTGTTCCCCACCCAGCGCGCGTCGGCGCCGACGTCGCCACGCCGATCCGCTCGCGCGCAGACGTGCACGGCCCTTGTTGATCAGGCCCGAGGAGGGGCGGGCGCTCGGACGTCCCGGTGGTGACGAGAACACGGCTCGAGAGACCTGAGTGATCTTCGCACCCGGGCTGTCCCTACCGCGACTCGACCTTCTCACGAGCACTCCTCAGGTGGCCGTTACGGCGTGGGATTCCAACGACCTGGCGCATACCTCGCCATTCTCTGGCGGGGATGTGGGATGGCCGCCAGCAAGGATCGTAGATCCCGGAGCCCGATGCGCGTTACAGTACATGAGCTGTTGGGGAATCTAAGACAACCGACATGACACCACACAGCTGATAATACAGTGGCCAGAGCGTGATAATGGCTAGAGCGCCATACCTTGCAGCCACATGCCGCATGTCTCGGCGTCCTTGCGAGGTTAGAAGCTGGTCCAGGCTTTATCGCTGGCCTACCAGTCGCTCGGGCCACTGGACCTGTCTGTCCCCCACAAGGTTGCGCAGTCGAGAAGTCCACGAGTATGCCGTGAATGTCAGGACCAAGCTTCAATTGCAGGCGTTCTGTCAAGACAAAGCGACGATGTTCCGAAACCTTGTGTGCGCCGAAGGCGATGCTCTTTTCAATTTCTATGACATGTCGGCCGTCTTCTACCGCAGTCACTACTGCCCGCTAACCGCGTCAACCTCCTCCAACCGCATGATCACGCGCTTAACAGCTCCGCCGGGGCCGAGAGGGAAGTCCAGCTGCGACCTCGGCACGTCGAAAGCCACATTGTTTCCCAGCGTGGCAGGCTCTGCGAGGTGGAAGGCAGGAATGAACCACGCCCACCCCATCGG
The DNA here is from genome assembly GCA_023630115.1 of Cutaneotrichosporon sp. PK4640. Classification (NCBI taxonomy): domain Eukaryota; kingdom Fungi; phylum Basidiomycota; class Tremellomycetes; order Trichosporonales; family Trichosporonaceae; genus Cutaneotrichosporon; species Cutaneotrichosporon sp. PK4640. Next base: position 32,316 of record JAMALN010000313.1, on the reverse strand, counting down.
CAAGGAGCCAAGGTGGAGCTTGAGGCGGAACTCGCGCCCGCGGTCGAGCACCACGTCCTGAGAGGGCACAAGATGGTGCACGTTGTACTCGTCCTGCCGTCAGCCAGTGTGTTAGGACCCGGATAGCTTACCGCCTCTCCTGGTAGCAGAGCCGCCTCTGTGGCAGCATCGAGGTCACCAGGTGCCAGGCGGGCAAAGACTTTGAACATCTTCGCGCTGTCGTATACCCCGTCGCCTCCCACGCCGCCCCACGTAATGTCACCCTCGACGCCCTCGCCCTCGCCGCCCAGAGCTCGGAGCTGTGCGACATACTCGTCCTTGTAACGCGCGATACTGGCCCCCGCCTTGCCCTGCCCCCCGTTTCCGCCGACAACGAGGGAGGTGAGCGGCTTCTGCCACCCGTGGGGGCGCTTCAGCACCATCGTGATCGAGACGAGGCGCACGTGTCCCGTGTTGTTGAGGTAGGACAGGGGTGCCCGCTTCTGGAAGAGAAGGTGAAGGTAGCGGCACCAGCGCCGTTCTGATGTCAGCTTACAACCCAGGAGGAGGTAGCTCACGGGAAGCAATGGAGACGCCGCGCCGCGCCTTGGTTGTGCTCGGCTTCATGCGTCTCCCCGAGTGGAAGAGGAAGATCTCGTCGAGCTTGTGGTCGCGCCGGTCCCACTGCCCGGGGGCTTCGAGCGGCTCCTCGTCCCCGATCGCGATCGGCGTATAAGAGTGCTTGGGCTGGTCCGGGACGGGCGTGGCTACGGGCTCGACGTGGGTGTCGCGGCGGTACAGCTGCGCCCCTGGTGCAGGTGCGGGAGGTGCTGAATCCTCCTCGCTGGTGTCCCCGCCGGCGGGCTCGCTCAGCGCATCCTCCTCGTCCCGCGGGTTGTCAGCCTCCTCGACCTCGGCCTCCTCGACCTCGGCCTCCTCGTCATGCGGAGCTGCGTCATGCGTCCTGTGTTTCACGTTCTCTTTCAGCTTGTCCTTGACACCCTCGACCTTGCTGTCGTCCAGCTGCGGGCCACCCTCCCTCGGCGCGGGAGGCAGCTCAGGCAGTGAGAGGAGGTACGAGACGAGGAGCGTGCCACTCCGCCCCTTTCCGGCCTTGCAGTGGATGATGGCGATGCGCTCTGGGTCGCCCTCGAGCCAGGCGGTCATCTCGCGCACCGCGAGCGGGAGGAGAGGGAGCGGCGGTGGGTTGTGGTCCGGGAAGGGGTAGCGCGACACGCGCCCGCCCATGCTCTCGGACGAGTACGCATTCTCTGTGAGCGGGCATCTGGCATCAGCTAGGCCGGCGAAGAGGACAGCTGCAGGCGTACAAGTTCCAGATCCACCACTTGTCGCCGTGGCGCGCGTTCAGAAAGCGGAGGACGTCGTCGCGCTTGTTGCGGTAGAGAGCCTTCACGCCCGTCGCCGGGTAGCCCATGCTGAGGTCAGCTGGATGGGTATCGCGAGCTCACATAATGATGCGGTCGGTGACTGGCTGTCAGCTAGACGTCAAACTCGGCAACTGACCATAGACCAGATCGAGGTTGATGTCCGACTCCTCGTCGATATAGCGTGCCTTGTTACCCGACACGAGGGTACGGGCGTAGGTTGTAAGCGGCATGACTAGAGTGTGAGCTGTCAGAGACAGTGAGTGGCAATGAAGAGATGGAGAGAGTAGTGTGCACCGATGTTTGATGGAGCAAGTGGATGGTTGGTTGTGCAAAACGGAGTGCGAGGGTGATGTCACCGTACGGTGATGTCACGGGGATGTGCCTAGATCGGAGTCGTCCGTTACTTGGAGATTTGGAGAGCCGGTTCGGTCTCGATCTCGGTCTTCCGCACCTCCCCGTCCTGTATTATTATGGCAGACCCACGTCGTCCAGTAGCGCAACATCCATTCCACTTCCTCCATCTCAACTCACACTCACCATGCTGACAGCGCTCCGCACCGCCGCGCCCCTCCGCCTCGCCGTGCCGGCTCGCACCTTCGCGACGGCTGCCGAGGTCAAGGCGGGCCAGATCAGCCGCACAGTCAAGCGCACGCGCTGGGCCAAGCGTCTGGACATGAAGGGGCCCAGGATCCACGCCGCGCTGCGCCCCGAGGACCACTGCTCCCCGTTCATCCTGTGGGCGTCCCTCCCGCCGAGCTGACAGAAGGCTGGACCACGCGACGATGCCCCGCGAGACGGGCTTCCCGGACCACCCGCACCGTGGGCTGACCACCGTCACGAACATCCTGCAGGGCCAATGGGCGCATGAAGACTTCCTTGGGAACTGCGGCACGCTGCAGCCCGGCGAGGTGCAGTGGATGAGCTCGGGACGGGGAATCATGCACTGCGAGATGCCGGTGCATGATGGCCCGGACGCGGTGGACCCCGTCGCGCTGCAGCTGTGGGTCGACACGCCGGCCGACAAGAAGATGGACCCGCCGAGCTACCTGGGCCTCAAGAAGGAGGAGTGGGTGGACGGGAGAGGGGGGCTGACAGCAGGATTGCCGTCGCGCGCCCTTACGAGGGCGTCGAGATTGGCGTGATCTCGGGCGAGAGCCACGGCGTCGTGAATGAGAAGCGGGATATCGCGCTCGGCGGAACATGGTGGCTCGACATCAAGCTCTCCAAGCCGGGGGCCAGGGTGTTCCAGCCCATCCCAGCGGAGTGGACCGCGTTCATCTACGGTGAGTCGCGGGCGGGAGGAGTCGGGGATGGTGGAGTTGCTGACCCCAGTGATCGAGGGCAACCTCCAGATCCACGAGGGCGCGTCGCTGGACGAGCAGAACACGGCGATCCTGACCAAGAATCCCGCGGAGAATGGCGTCCTCCTCCGCCTCCCAGGTGGGGACAGCCGCCCCGCCCGAGTGGCGCTGTTTGCGGGCCCGCCCCTCGACCAGGTGGTGTACACGCGCGGGCCGTTCGTCATGACGAACAAGAAGGACGCGTACGCCGCTGTGGACGATTTCAATGCCCACCGCAACGGGTTCGAGAACGTCGAGGGGTGGCGGAGCTCGATTGGTGCGTACCCATCCCGAGGCGGGACTGACGGCAGGCAAGGGGATGCGGATCCGGTTCCCCGAGATCGGGATCAAGTAGGCAGTAGTGTCAGGCAGTCGGGCGACATGCAGCAATCAGCCGAGCTGCCGACCCGTGACGTTATGCTATGGCGGACCGCTGGTTGGGATTCACATGACATACTGGGGGGCTAACATGCTTACGCAAAGTACGTGTTCTGAAACTTCCGCCCGCCCCATCCCCTTCGGTTCCAGTAAACAACAATTTGCGCAGCACACGCGCATGTCATCATCGCTATAACGAGGGTACAAACTTCCAGCTTCCAGCCTCCTAGGGGTACGAGCCGTCGACGCTGCACCCCTGCGGCATGGGGGCCTGCTTGCCGGCGAATGCCCACCGCATAATCTGGAGGACGTTGGGGTTGATGGCGAGGAGGATGTGGGCCGTGAGGTCGCCGGGGCACTTGTCCTGGAGCCAGACGTTGGTGACGCCGGGCTCGTCGATGATACCATTCGAGGGCGGGGTCACGAACTCGTCGGTGCGCGTGACGATCGAGGTGTAGTCGACCCCCGGCATCGCAACGGGGCCGTTGTTCATCGTGGTGATAAACTCGTTCGGGATGACGAGGTCGGTGCACGCCGTGCAGACGGCCTTGACCACGGCCTGGACGAAGGGGATCTTGGTGACAAGGTTGTTGAGGCCCCAGATGGTCGTGCCCTTGAAGATGGAGCCAAAGCCGACAAAGTGCTTGACGAAGGGCGCGCCGCCATCAAACTTCATGTAGTAGGCCGCAGTGATGGTCCCGAGCGAGTGCCCGCCGATGTTGACCTGGCTCGCGCCGGTGGACTTGAGGACGCGCTGGACAAAGTCGGCGATCTCGCGCGACGAGGTGCGGACCGAGTCGAAGCTGTCGTGAGCGCGGTCGGGGGAGTCACCTACCCGAAGAGGACGAGGAGCCTGGTGCCGTACTGCGGGGTGAAGACGCAGTACCCGTCCTTGGCGAGGGCGCTGCCGAACGTGATCCAGTTGATGGTGCTGCGCGCCGTCAGGCCGTGCAGGAGGATGACGGGCGGCTTGTCGGTGCTCTTGCAGTTCCAGTCGTTGTAGTTCTTGAAGCTGGGCGCCCAGTTGACGGACGCGGCGCGGGCCTCGAGGTCGCGCTCTTCCGCCGAGGGGGTGGGGGCAGCGATGGCGCTGAGCACCAGGAGTGGGAGGGCAAGGAGGCCGGCAAGCATGCTCGAGACTACAGAGGAGGTGGGGATGAGTGCAGGCAGCAGCGAGCTTGGCCTTATATGCCCCGCGAGGCGACAAGGTTAGTGTCCGTCGGTTAAGCGAAGCACCGAGCAGACTCTGTCATCCGCAAGCTTGAATCCGCCATTCCCATGCTACTCACCATCGGCCCGCGCCTGCCCCCGCGCCTGCCCTCCCGCGGGGACGAGGTCTCGTAAAGCGGAGGTGCCTGCACGCGTGAGGCCCGGCGCGTCAGGGGTGAGCCACGAACCATCCGCCATCACACGTCACGTGCAGGCCCATCCCCGAGGAACGATCGTGTTTAAGCTCAAAGACGGACGCTACGCGTTCCAGCCCCCCGCGCGTCCCTCAGAAAGTCATGTGCACTCGTCACTTTGCTTGGCGGACGCTTTAGATCGGCACTCAACGTTATCCACTTTGGTCCACATCGGTTTGCGATTAGCGGAGAACGCTATCCTCTTCGGGTCGTGACTAGCGGACAACACGCGCAAGATAGTGGGATTGTGTGGAACGCAGAGCGTTACACAGCGCTCGGCAATCATCTGGTCCTGCGAAGCGAGCCTCCCTGGTCTGCATCAGTGCTGTTCCATGCGTGCTCCATGGGGACTTCGCGGCATGATTCAGCGGGACGCAACACTAGTGAGATGGCGGAGAACAGAGTTGTTCGGCGAATGCTTGATCCGCGCTTCGCCATATGGTGCAGCGGCCACTTCGAACAGGAGTTGGCGTGATGGCTGGCCTCCAGCTCTCGATCACCCCCAGCCCTCGACTGTCCTCGCGAGCTGTCCGGACTTCGGTGCTACGCAAAGCCGATGGTCTACGAGTTGCGCTCGAGCTCGCTCAACTCTGAGGACGCCAGTGGCTGTTCTTGGACACTGGATCGTTGGACTCGGGACATCTGTAGTTCGCATAGCCGTCTACGATCTATGTGTTGCCTTCGAACTGCCTTGACCGTCGGCACGTTCGTGTCTCGCATAGCCGCCGAAGGTCTACGAGTTCCCTCTCACCTCGTTCGACTCTCGGGTCGTTGGTTCTTGACATAGCCGTATGGTTTACGGGTACGTGCCGTCTTCTGAGCAGCCCTGTGGCACCCCGCCCGGCTTGCCGGCAAACGCCCACCGCATGATCTGGAGCACGTCGGTGCTGAGGGCCTGCACAAAGTGCCCCGCCAGCGCCGTCTCGCACTTGTCCTGCAGCCAGACGTTGGTGACGCCCGCCTCGTCCAGCACCCCGCTCGAGGGCGGGCGGATGACCTCGTCGTCGCGGCTCGCGATGGTCGTGTAGTTCGGCCCGGGGACGGTGACGCCGCCGGCGTTCAGCTCGTCGATAAAGGCGGAGGGGGGGAGGAGCTCGTCGCACGACGGGCACCAGAAGCGCACGAACGGCTTGAGCGAGTTCACTGGTTAGCCTTCACGGGGCATCAAACGTACTGCCATACAACGTCGTGCCCTTGAAGTTGGGGCCGAAGGCGACAAACTGGGCGACGGTGGTGTTGCCCCCGCCAAACTTGAGGTAGTGCGCGGCCACGGCCGTGCCGAGGCTCTGGGCGCCGAGGTGCACCTTTGAGGCGCCGGTGGTGGCGCGGACGCGGTCGACAAACACCGCGACCTCCTTTGACGAGTCGCGGATCGAGGCGTAGCTGGGTTAGCGGGGTGGGTTTGGCGGAGTGGGTTTAGTGCAGGTGGGTGGCTCACCCGAAGAGCACGCCCAAGCGGGTGCCATACTGCGGGGTGAAGACGCAGTGCCCGTCGCGTGCGAGCTCGGGGCCCATTACGGCCCAGTTGAGGGAGCTGGGTGCGCCCATTCCGTGCAGGAGGATGACTGGGGGCTTGGTGGCCTTGCAGCTCCAGTCGTTGTAGTTCTGGATGGTGGGGATCCACTCCAGGGTGTTCTCTGGAGGTTCGACACTGTGCGAGGCGGAGGTGTCGAGGGAGTGGCAGGCGATGGCTGCCAGGGCTGTGAGGAGAAAGAGGGTGAGCATGGGGAGGAGTAATATCTCAAGTTAGTAAGGTGACCGATGGCCATCGTCTCGCTGGTGTTAAGTGCTCGTCGCAGGCGGCCGGAGTGGGGGTTGCCATCGTCGCGAGATGGACAAGTGTTCTTGCGCGGCCGGACGGAGCTCAAGCCGGAGGGCCGAGGGCGTCAGTAGCGGTGATGCGGTGCTGGGAGCAAGGGGAGCGGGCGTAGACTCCGCAGCGCCCGCGGCTGACTGCTCTGCTCGGGAGCCGGTATCGATCCATAGGAGTTCTATCTCCATTGGCGAGTTACGGGTATGCGCCGTTAAGACTGCACCCCGTCGGCAGCGGGCCGGGCTTTCCGGCAAACGCCCACCGCATGATCTGGAGCACGTCGGCGCTGATAGCCTGGACGAGGTGCCCCGCCAGCGCCGTCTCGCACTTGTCCTGGAGCCAGATGTTGGTAACCCCCTCTTCGTCGAGCACGCCGCTCGAGGGTGGGCGAATCACCTCGTCGCTGCGGCTCGCGATGGCGGTGTACGTCGGTCCGCGGACGGTGACGCCCCCGTCGTTGAGCGCGTCCAGCAGCGCCGAGGGCGGCATGAGCTCCGCGCAGCTGGGGCACCACAGCCCCGCGAGCGGCCTGAGGACGTTCACTGGTTAGCGCACCCTGGGGAGGCTTACGGCCGTAGAACGTCGTGCCCTTGAACGCGGGGGCGAGGGACACGAAGTGCGCCACTGCCGCGTGCCCCCCGTCGAACTTGAGGTAGTGCGCGGCGACGGCGGTCCCGAGCGAGTGGGCGCCGAGGAGCACCCGCTCTGCCCCGGTGGTCGCGCGCACGCGCTCGACGAACGCCGCGACCTGCCGCGACGAGTCGCGGATGGACGCGAAGCTGGGTCAGCTAGGCAGGGGGGCCGCTCACCCGAAGAGGACGCCGAGGCGGGTGCCGTACTGCGGGGTGAAGACGCAGTGGCCGTCGCGCGCGAGCGCGGGGCCGATCATGGCCCAGTTGAGGCCGCTGGGCACCCACATGCCGTGCAGGAGGATCACGGGGGGCTTGGCGCTCCGGCAGGCCCAGTCGTTGTAGTTCGCGAAGGTCGGGGCCCAGCGTAGGCTCGAGGAGGGATCTGCGGGGTGGCGGAGGGCGTAGGTGTCGAGGGCGTGGCCGGCGATGGCGGCAAGCGCTGAGAGGAGGACGAGGACGAGGGTGGCGAGCATGGCCAGAAGAGCTGGGGTGTGGCGGAGGAGGCTGGCCATTGTCCCGCGATGGTGTTAAGTGCTCGTCGCGCCACCAGCGTCCAGCTCAAGTGAGCTGCGGGGCGTCAGTGGTGCTGCTGCGCTGCATGCCAGTGCCTTCTCGCTTAATGACGGGGGCGCCGCAGGTCAGCTGGGAAGTGGGCGCAGCGTCCGCGGCTGACTTCTCGGCGGCCGGGATCGATTCATCAGAGTCCTATCTCAGAGTCCTATCTCAGTGTCCTGTGAGCTACGGGTACGCGCCGTTGAGACTGCACCCCGTCGGCATGGGCCCGGGCTTGCCGGCAAACGCCCAGCGCATGATCTGGAGCACGTTGGGGTCGACAGCCTGCAGAAAGTGCCCCGCGAGGTCGGCGGCACACTTGTCCTGCAGCCAGACGTTGGTGACGCCCGGCTCGTCGAGGATCCCACTCGACGGCGGGATGACGAGCTCGTCGAGGCGGCTCGCGATCGTCGTATAGTCGGGCCCGGGGACGGTGACGCCGCCGGCGTTCAGGTCGTCCAGGAACGCGTTGGGGGGCAGGAACTCGGTGCAGCTCTGGCAGAATGCGTCGACGACGGCGCGGGCCACGGGGATCGAGTTGACGAGCTTGTTGACTGGGTCAGCGCGGCCAGGCGGGGACTCACGCCCGTACATCGTCGTGCCCTTGTAGTTTGCGCCGAAGCCGACGAAGTGCGCGACGGCCGCGGCGCCCCCGTCAAACTTCATGTAGTAGGCGCTGACGGTGGTGCCCATGCTGTGCGCGCCGATGTTGACCTTGGGTGCGCCGGTCGTGGCGCGGACCCTGTCGACGAAGGCCGCGACCTCCTTGGACGAGTTGCGCATCGAGCCGAAGCTGGGTCAGCGAGGGCGGGGTGGAGCTCACCCGAATAGCACGCCCATCCGCGTGCCGTACTGCGGCGTGAAGACGCAGTGCCCGTCGGCAGCGAGGGGCGGGCCCAGCGCGAACCAGTTGACCGTCTTCTCGGCCGTCAGGCCGTGCAGAAGGACGACGGGGAGCTTGTCCGTGCTCTTGCAGCTCCAGTCGTTGTAGTTCTTGAAGGTCGGTGCCCAGCCGACTGCGGCGCGCTCGTCGGCGAAGACAGGCGCGGGATTGGCGGCGAAGCCCGAGGCGTTCGCGGGGCCCGAGAGGTTGCCGGTGGGGATGTCGGAGAAGTTGGCGGTCACGATCTCGTCCGAGATGCTCGCCGGTGCGACGGGCGCAACAGCGACATCAACCTGCGGCTTGAGGGGCGCCGCGAGCGCCGAGGCGAGGAGGAGGAGGGGGAGGGGGAACATGGTGCGTTAGGGGATGAATGCGAGAGTGAGCCGGGCTTTATGCTGGGCGCTAGGCGTGTTTGTGGACGCTCACCGCTCGCACCCCATGAGCGCCCCCGAGGGTGTTTGGCGCCCGCCGTACTAGCTGCGGCGTCAGCGGTGTCAGTGCTGCGGTGTGAGGTCGTGGCTGGTGCCTCTGGTGAATGGAGCGCGAGGTGCGCTAAATCAGGCGCGTGCGAGACAGGGCGATCCCAGATCTGGGGGCCGCACGAGCGAGCGGCGCAGATAAGGAAGCGGCTCCGCTCCGCTCATTGCTCAGCTGCTGAGCAGCGGAGGTGCAGTTCGGAGATGTGTCAAGGATCAAGGAGTGAGCGGAAGTGTGGTGATCCAGCAACGCGGCACTGATCGTCGGCGATCGCCGTGGTTTATCCGGCTTCAACCTCTCTCTTCATCCAGTTCTCCTGCCTGCATCAGCGGCCCCGAACAATCACCCACGCAGCCCAGACGCGTGCGCCGCGCGCGCGTCCTGGTCTTTTGTGAGTCAGCATTCTCGTATTCGGAGACGGGGGGGTCCGACGCCGACCCGACCCCGAAGGGCATGCCGAGCAGACGCCGGCAACTCGGGTCCAACCCGGCCAGGCACGGTGCGGTAGCGTACGTCACATATAACCGCGAGGTCTGTGCCCACCACCACTCTCGACTTTCCACACCACCAGCAACAATGGCAGACGTCAAGGCGACCGACGAGCAGAACTACCCGCGTGAGTGCTGCTGTGTGTTTGCCCCGCCCCGCCCCCCTCCCCCCCCTCCCTCCCCTCCCCTCCCCCTCCACCGCCGAGTGCCCTCCCCGCCCACCCTCGCTGACAGCAGAGATGTGGGAGCACCGCTGGGACAGTAAGAACACGGCCTGGGACCAGGGCACCGTGCACCCCGCGCTGCGCGCGTTCCTCGACTCGCCCGCGGCCGCCGCCGCCGGCGTCCCGACCACGGGGCAGGCGTTCGTGCCCGGCTGCGGGCTGGGGTACGACGTCGACCTGTTCGCCAAGCGCGGGCTCGACGCGACGGGCCTCGACGTCGCGCCCACCGGCGCCAAGAAGGCCGACGAGTGGGTCAAGGCCCAGGAGGGGCACAAGGGGAGCGCGCAGGTCGTGTGTGGCGACTTCTTCAAGTGGAGCCCCGAGGAGAAGTTTGACCTCATCTACGACTACACGTGCGTCCACACTCCAAACGTGGCTGACAGAAGTTTCCTCTGCGCCCTGCCCCCCACCCTCCGCCCGCAGTGGGGGCAGCGCATGACCGAGCTCTCCAAGGACTCGCCCAACACCCGCCTCATCACGCTCCAGTACCCGCTCCAGGGGAACCCGCCGCCGTTCGGGCCCCCCTTCGCCCTCGAGGAGAGCGTCTACCGCGACGTCCTCGGCGACCACTGGGAGGCCGTCTATGACGAGGCCGTGCCCGAGGAGCAGAAGCGCAAGAACGCGCCCCCAGGCAACGAGCGCCTCGTTGTCTGGAAGCGCAAGTAGATGGACAGGATACATACGTATGGACAGCAGTGAACTGTAGATTGCTGGGCTCTTACTTCGCGCTACTGATACTCTTCTCTGGCGACACCGCTACTCAGTCGCGTCTAATAATCAAAGCTGTCGATCGCTCCCGCCGACATGTCGGTCGCGACGGAGCGCTCGAGCGCCGAGACGCCCGCGGCCGTCTCGCCCAGCGGCACCTCCTCGTTCGCCTTCTTCTCGATCCCGGCCGCCTGGACGAGAAGCTCGAGCTCCCCCAGCACGTCCATCTCGTCGTCGTCGAGGTCCCAGTCCAGAAACTGGCGGACGAGTCGTTCGTGGCGCTCCATCTCCTCGTAGTCCTTCTCCTCCAGATGCTGGTCGATGAGCGCGGTGATCTGGTTCGTAGCCATGAGGTGGCTGAGGTCAGTACGACTTCTGGTGCCTCCTCACCTGATTTCGCGCGCGCGGTCTACAATATCGGGGTCAATGCCGTGTAGTAGCGCGCACTCAGCCGCTTTCGACGACAGTGCGGGCCCAGGTGTCACCCTGGCATTAGCGTGTGGGTTGGCGCGCAGCGACTCACTTGTACAGGAACGTCGGCTGCGCCGAGTTCTCGACCATGATGCTCTTCATGTGGCAGTTGAGGATCTTCAGGCTGGGGTCGAGGAACTCTTGCGCCAGGAGCTCGCTAGAGGTCAGCCGCGTCAGGAGCATGTACCCACTGGAAGTGCGTCAGGACGACTGTGCGCGGATTGGGACCATTCAGCAGGTGCGTCAACACGCCGGCGAGAAGGCCCGCGCCATCGCTTGGTGACGTGCCTACTGTCAGCCAGATGGTCACCCCGTGACACACCCTTGCCAAACTCGTCGAGGATTAAGAGCGAGCGGGACGTAGCGCCGCGGAGAGCCTGCGACACCTGGCTCAGGTCGATCATGAACGCCGAGGCGGTCTGCGTCAGTGACGCGCGCTGTGGTTCAGCTCACCTTTGACGCGGACTCGCGGGTCTGAACGCGGGTGAAGACTGTCATCAGTCTTTGCGGGAGACAGGATTCACTCTTGTCACAGATACCAATCTTGGCCTTGTCCGCTGAGACGAAGCAGCCGATGTGCGCCATATAGGTGATCAAGGCGATCTAGAGTTAGTTTTACTCCGTACATTGCATGCACCTGCTTGCCATACGCGGACTTCCCGGACCCATTCGCACCGGTGACGACGGTCTGGTGTCAGCTGACTGACAACGTTCCCAAACTGACCATAGCGGCAATGTCGGGGTCCGGACCAGCGTCCAGCATTGTGTCGTTCCCGATATACTGTCCCTCGCCCAGGGCCATGGCGTAGAGGGGGTGCCACCCGTTCTTGATCTTGAGCGTGGGCTCTTCTGTCATGGTCGGCCGCACAAGCTTGAAGCGGTCGGCTGCCGAAGCGAACGCCAGTAAACTGGGCTGAGCTGAGTGCCCCACTCGCCACTCACCAGTCCACCTCAGCAACCGCATCGGCGAGGTTCATGAGCTGCCACTCGAGGGGCTCGAGTCGCTCGATCAAGCGCTGCACCCACTCGATCTCCAGGTCTTGGGTCAGGCATCGTCAGGCGGTTTTAACTTACCGATGATGATGTTCTGCAGGTCGCCATAGTGGTCGTCGAGGTTGAGCATCTGCGGGGTCTTGAAGTAGGTCAGACCCTTGGCCTCGAACTTGTGTCAGCGCTGCCCCAGGTCTTTACCCACCTGCTGTTCCCAGTCGACGGGAATGAGGTGGCGATGGAAGATGTTGCTGGCGGCGACGAGACAGCCCATCTGGGGAAGGTAGATGACCTTGACGTCCTCGCACATGCCGGGTGGCGTGTTGCGGCTCATGATCTGTGACATTTGGGTCTGGGGTTAGTCTTGTCGCTGTGGGAAGGGCTACGAGAAGAGGCTCCAGGCCTGGCGTCAGCATTATGACAGCTGATGTGCTCACCGGCGTAGTCCTCGCGGTACTTGTCAATCTGGTCATCGATGCCGGACCGGACGCAGATGCGGTGCTCGTCGCGCGACATGTCCCAGTCGATCTAGATGAGCTTCAAACCCCCACTGCCCACCCACGATCGCCACTACGTCGCTGAGGAACGTCAGCACCTCGTCGCTCAGGAAGTGCTGAATCTGAATGTCAGTTTGCTCGTTGTGGATCCATACCTTCCCCGTGACGGGCACGGGCGTCCGGAACCTCATATTGAGCAGTATGTCCTTAATGTTGCGCGCGGCGGACAAGGACTGCTGTCAGTGACACCCCGCGGGTCGACCCACTAAGACGAGCTGCTGCCAGTCGCGCCACTTGCCCTTGCCTGCCTTGATGCGCGTGCAGAAGACAAGCATGTTCATGAAGCCCTTGAGCTGCTTGCGCAGCTCGACGCGGAGGGTTGTGTGGTCATGGCGAGCGAAGGTCTCCACGGCATCGAGGCGCTCGTTGATGCGGTCAATGTTGATGAGAGGGCGGAGCAGCCACGTGTGGAATAGCTTCTTCCCGAGCCCCGTGATGGTCGTGTCGAGTAACCCTGGGATGAGCCCCGTCGACGCCCCGGAGCTCACCATTCAATGCCATGCCCTGCTTGCGGTCCTTCGAATACATGGATGCGTGGCTCTCGATGTCAAACACCGCAAGTGAGCTGGTATCAGCGCTGCCACTTAGGCCTCCCACGTCAGCGCGTCTTGATTGATGAGCATGTGCTCCTCTCTGAGGTCAGCTTCGCCTCGCGCCCACGCACATGTCCATGCTCTCGACCGTGTCGAGCCCAAAGCCCATCTCGTCGGTGTGTGCCTCCATCGACCGAAGCTGCTGGACGTGCGAGATCAAGGCGCCAGCAGCGGAGACCTGATGTTAGTGGGCATGGCGGGTCATGGAAGACGTGGAGGGGGTGTGCAGACAGTGGTGGTCGAGGAAGGTGAGGTTGAGGGAAGGTTGACTCACCCCATTAGGCGCGTCGACGTTGACGAGGCATCCCATCTTGAGCAGGCTGAGCCGCATGCGTCCGAGGCCAGCGCCATTCTCGTCCTCCTCCGGCTCTTCATACCCCACCACCTCGCCGTTCTCGTCGACGAGTAGCGGTGCCTCCGTGCTCAGCTTGACGTTGGCGAGCTGGTACTGGGCGAGCGTGTGGTGGAAGTCGCGTGGCGGTAAGCCGACTGAGGTGGTATCGGGGTTCTCGCCGCCTGTGTAAGCAAGTTAGCTCATGACTAACTCACAGAACTCGTCGATGGCCTTGACGAGCGAGTCGGGCGCGTGCGCGCTGATCAGGATCTTGGTCGGCTGGGTCTGCTCGCACACTGCGTCAGCTGTGACACGGAGGCACACTAGCTCACAGAGCCGACACAGGTCCCATGCCCAGGTGTCCTTTGTGTCCTCGAGGATCTTGAGGCGGCGGGTCTCGGAGTCGTAGAATGCTGCCGCGACGTTGAACATGCTCGGCGCGTGGATCGCGAGGATCTGTTGTCAGCCACCTCCTCGGTCACCGCACTGACCTTGAGATGACGCGGCGCCTCCTCCTCGTCATTCTCGTCCTCGGCGTTGGGGTTGAAGCCAAGGGGGACATCCCGCTGGGGGAACGGAAGGTGTAGAGGAAGGTCGGGGGTGAGGTTGCGCTCATCCGCCCAGCGAACTCGTTGCTGGTCCGGGCGGGATCGCTGCTGTGGTTCATCTTCGTCGTTAGCGTACTCGACGTGGCGCTTTGCGCGGGGCATGGTGGAAGGAAGGTGGTGGTTGGTGAGTGGGTGAAAGAGAGGAAGATTCCGGGGGGGGGGGGGGGGGGGGTAACGATTATAAGGCGGGTCAGGCGAGGAAGGTGTCGCGGGTGCACACGTCACCTTCCTCCACGGCTTGGTTTAATGGATGCATGCGTTCTTCTGCTAGTCGACGGCCGGCTTGGAGCGCAGATGATATGTCGGGAATGCTATTGAGACAGTCAAAATGGAAGCGTCGGAGTGTCAGCTATGCGCCGTTGAGCACAACCTTGCCCTCGGCATTGGTGTCATCAGCGACACCGTTGGCGGCGCTGGCGAACGATGCCTGGGCAATCTTGGATGGGGAAGCGGCGTGCTCAAGGCCGGGAGGCGTCTGTACATCAACTGGGCGGGAGGCGGTGTTTGGCGTAGGGTCGGCGCCGGTGGCATCTGGAAGCGCGCCGTTACCTGCGCCGGGCAAAGTGTCAGCAGCGGGCGCCGCCTCGTCCGTCTCCTCCATACCGCCGGCCGACTTTGAGCGCTTGGCCGGGCCTTGCCCGTTCCCGTCAGGCTGCTCCTCCGTGCCAGACTCGGTTGCGACCTGGGATGAGCGAAGAAACTGTGCGACGCACCTTCTCGCGCTTGCCCTTCTTCTTAGGCATGGGCACGCCATCGGGAAAGACGTAGAACGGAAGGTCGGAGCTGGGATGAGTGTGCGCGGGGAAGAACTCACCGCTTGGCTGGCCGGAGGATGACGCTCATCTCCTGCTCGTCATACTTCTCCCACCCCTGGCATGCTGCACAGAACCTCTTGCTTGGGTAGAACAAGTTGAGGATGCGACCCCCACCCTGCGTGCCCTCTGCGAAGCGTCAGCTTGCTGGAACCAACGACGCTCAAGCCAAACTCACTGGGCTTCTTCTCGATTTCGAGGCCGATGAAGAAGTTCTTGGTGTAAACGGTCTTGTAGTCTTGCCCGGCAAAGTCCTCCTCCTTGCGCTTCATCGCCTCAACGCTCAGCTCGCCTTGAGAGGCGGCCGCCTGCTCCTCCTCCGTGAGGCAGATGAACGTGTTGGAGACGCCACCTGTCTGGGGGTGTGCGAGGAGGACCGTGTCTGTATTCTCGAGGTCCTGGACGAGGGTGCGGATACGGGACTCGACCATTCCGCTCCTGTCTGTTAACTGCCTGTCCAGACGTTCTCGCTCACCAGTCCTTGATGCCCTCCGCAGTCGACGCCGCAGCGATGACCTGAACGTATATCCTGTACTGGCTAAAAAAGTCGACCTTGTCGAAGAGCTCCACCCACGAGGATCCAGGGTTAGACACAATCTTGTCGGTAATCTGCATCGCTGTTCGTCAGTGCGGTCCGGTTGTCCGACTCACCGCGCAGCATCTCGTTCTTGATCACCGTCATCGTCGAAGCGGTGATGTTGTGTGTCGAGCACATTGAGGGGTAGGCCGGCGTGATGACGGGCATACGGTGTGCCATGTCGCGGCGGTCGGTTCTTGGGTTCCACACAGCGTGGGTCATGTTGGGCGGGCCGGGGTCGATGCGCTTGAGGAGCACAGGCTGCGGCCAGACCCACTGGTAGTAGATGGGGAAGAACTTGGACACGATTGTCGACGGCGCCGCGTTGGGGTACAGCTGGCAGATGCGCGCCGTGAGCAGTGCCCAGGCGACACCACCTGGGAAGCCAAGGACGTTCGAGTAGATGCCTCGCCCTGCTGTCAGCAGCTGAATGTCATGATCTTAACCCACGCTTCGCCCAGAGACGGATGGTTCGAAGAGCGGTGCGGAAGGTCGCGACATTGGGGACGAGGTTCAGAATCATGTCTGTGACGCGGGGACCTGGGTTCAGCGAAGACAAAGCCACGACGCACCGTTCAGACTTCGCTGCGACTCGCCGTCCACGCCGCGCAGGATCTCGTCCTTCTCAATGTCGAGCTTATCACCGGCCTAATGTTAGCACACTCCACAACATCCAGCCCGACGAACCTCTGGCAAGTTGACGCGCGCGAAGAGCAGATCCACCTCCACTCCCGAGATGACCGTCTTCATGACGGGCACGAATGCCGATGGGACGGCCTGGCATCAGCGGTCACCGCATGTGGATACGAACCGAGATCTCAGTGACGGCAGGCCACTCGCGCAGCATCTGCTGGAACTCGTTGAAGAAGTGTTCGCGATGTATGTGGCGGGGGCAGACACAGATGGTGTCGATATCGGAGCCGGGCCCGTGAACGCCAAGCCTGCGCCGCGTCAGCGACTCGATCACAGCCATGGGGGTGGATACCAGCTCCTTTGTTCGACGTACCGGTACGAGCCTGAGGTGTAGATGCGGCCGCCTGCCTCGGTCGCCACCTTCTGAGACAGCCCCTGCTTGATGGAGACGTCGTGTACGAACTTGGTAACTAGCTGCTGGATGTTGGAGAGGAGCTTCTCACTGTTGTCAGCTGAGTATCACAGACAATTTGCTCACCGAACTTTGCGCTCCTGCTCCGACTCGAACTGGTTCAGCTGGATGAGGTCCGCCATGAGGGCTGCGGTCAGGTGGTCTGCCTACTGTGTGACAATGCGGTGCACTCACCCTCGCTCGACTGGAGGTCATCTGGCGTTGGGTTGTCGATACTGATAGGCGCCGTGACGCCAAGCTTCTTGAGCTCGCCTTGTCTGGGGTGTCAGCTCGCATGCGCGCCGGGCGAGTGGGGCCGGCCACTCACTCAGCCATTGTGACGGGTGGCCCTGCGATGAGGGGAAGCAACAATGTCAGAGACGTGAAGTGTTAAACGAGGTATCGATTGGCGAGTTATTGTCTTGAACAATAAGAGTGATGATGAAGAGAGCAGAGTCGAGAAGGGGAGGGTTGATGAGTGCGAGCACAACAAGGCCATCACAGTCGACATGAGGGGACGACGCCTCCACCACCCGATTTGATCCCGCTCTCACCCAGCCACCATACCCGGTGAGTAGCCACACCAGTCCGCCCAGCCCTCCTACAGGTCAGCGGATGCGGCGCATGATTGCCTGTGTTCGCATGTATTGTATCACGCACACCTCACTCACATGCGCTTCCCACACAACGCATATAGCTCATGACAGCAGAGAACCGCCCCTGAACCATCACTATCTATCCCTGCATACCAGGATTCTACGTTTAATGACTACCTACCACTCGAGGTCGGGGATGACTTCGCGTCCGCACCTTGTTCCTGCCACAGTCTGGCGCAGCGACAATGTGCGACTTTTAGCTGCGGTTGAGGTGACGCTCTAGGCAATGACCTCCTGGCCATCGACATCGTGCTCGCGCTGCTTGCCCTCCCACTCGGGAATGACATACGACCAGTCGCCGCGCTCGAGCTTGCCGCGCTGAATGCCGGTCACAGCGTCGCGGATAACCTTGATCGCGGGGTTCGTGGGGATGGTGTAGTCGACACCGTTGTAAGTGACAGTGCCGATCTGCGTGACGGCAGCTCCAGTTCTGTCCAAGTTAGCGTCGTGGTCGTCATGATCGGTGATGGTGAGACGGCTTACCCGCAACCAAACATGCCCTTGAGCGAGCCATCCTTCACGCCCTCGACCATCTCGTCCATGGCAATGTCGCGCTCCACGACACGGAGGTTCTTGGGCAGGCCCTCGATCGGGAACGCTGCCTTGCCCGAGGCGTGGTCGTTGAGGAGTTCGATGATGCTCGCGCGAGTGATACCGGGGAGAACGATGCCGTTGTCGAGACCCATGGTGGTGAACTCGAGGACACCGTCCTTGGCCTCCTTGATGACCCAGACGTTCATGCCACCGGCCTCCGAGAGGTACTCCTTACCGTCGACGGTGTGGAGCCACAGCGACATGGTGTAGCCGGGGCGCTTGGCAACCTGCACGGTGCCGTAGTTCGCGCCAAGCTTGTAGCTACCGTGACCTCCGGGCCAGGCGCGGATGAACTGGCTGCACGCGTCAAGGCGAATGCCCTGGCCCTCGGCCGACGAGTAGAGGGCCTTACCGAGGTTCACGCTGGTGACGACGTAGAGGAGCGCATCGGACGCATAGGCGTCGTCCTTGATGCCGAACGACTCGGAGGTCTCGAGCAGGGTGGGACGGATGTAGAGGTTGCCACCATCCTCGGCGGGCACGAGGTCCGACTCTGAAATGTTAGGCAACGTCAGTCCAAGCAGCTCACCAAGGTAGAGGAGCTTGCCGAGGAGGTCGAGGAGCTCGGCGTTGTCCCACTGGTCCTGCACACGTCAGCATCCCACCACCTCGGGACCCACTGGCAGGCCAATGCGGGCGGCAGAGCGCTTGAGGCGGTCGAAGTTCTTGTTTGGGCGGAAGAGGCGGAGCTTGCCTGAACTGTTAGTGGCCATGGTCCGTGCCGGTGGGCTACTCACCCTGGTCGTCCTTGTAGCACTTGCTGATTAGTGACATTCCTCGCGTCCGGAAGCGGCCGCACTCACCTTCATGCCCTCGAAGCAGGTGACGGCGCTGGGCGTCAGCATTATGCAAGGCTGTGTGGGACATCGCCACCGGACTCACTACTGCAGCACACCGGCGAGGGGGTCGAGCGAGAGGTCCTGACGGGGACCGATCTTGGGCTGACCCCAGCCGGAGGTGCGGCTCCACTGTTGTCAGAGGGGCGCCGGGCATGTGCGCGATACTCACGGGCACGGTCAGCATGTATCTGGTGGTCAGCTACACTGCAAGAGCCACTCTGCTCACCTGCCATAGCCCTCCTTGCCGGCAGTCGGCTTGTGGCTGGGCGAGATGGGCGAGAAGTAGAGATTGGAGGCGTTGAGCTCGGCGGGCATTGTGGGCGGCGGCGTGCGGAGGGGTCGGCGGTGAAGAAGGGGAGATGGAAAAGATATAAACAGATGGGAGCGAGATAGACCCAAGTATGGACAAGATGTGAGTCGATGATTACCGTAGAGGAGAGAGAGATTAGACGGCCGAGTTTGCTTTCGACTTACGTCGTCGGTGAACACCGGTTTCTTTCCGACTGGGACTCGAAATCATGAGCGGCGGCCGGGTGGACGGCCGAGCCTAAGCGGAGTGGGGCTCCAGCGAGTACGCGTCATTGAAGCGGGGTCAATTATGGCACAGTCGTTGACCGCTATTAGGAGTCTAGAGCTGTCACGGTCATCCGAGTCGGTGGTGGTCGACTATGCCACTGTTGCTTCCTTTTGAGAACGCTGCCAGCTGCCAGCCTCATCCCTCCCCTCGGCTCTCGGCCAGCTCTGTACACCAGAGTGCCCTCCGACCACTCGAGGGGGCACGGCTGAAGTCTGTTCCCACTACATCGCCCTCGAGTGGACGTGTAACCTCCGGGCTTGACTGCAAGTTGTGCGCGTCGAGTGTTGAGGGAAGGTCACCTGTGAGTCGCCCTGTTGGGGCCTATGGTTCTGGGGCGAGGCCATGTTACTGACGCCAACGGTGTTGCAGCCGGAGAAGGGCGTAGCTGCATTGGCTGTTGGTTGGGTTGTTGACTGTCAAGCTGTCGAGTGTCGTCGTGTACACTCATGCGCAAGCTGCCAGCTGCCAGCTGCCAGCTGCCAGAGTGTTTGTTTGTGTGTGGGGTGCATGGGTGATGGGTGAGGAAGGTCACTCGTCACTCTCGACGTCTGGACCTCGCATCCCCGTCCGACGTCCAACTGGCTGCGGGTCGATGTTTGGAGACGCCGAGTGGAGAGTGGAGGCATGGAGATTGAGGGAAAGCCCGGGGATCTCGACGATCCGGGGCCACATGTTGAGAGTGCCGTGAGCGCCACGAGGGCGCGTGTTGTGTTTCGCCGACACCAAACAGATAACGCCGAGGTTGTCAGGGTCCATAATGTTGGACCCTGGAGCTCGCGACTCGGTCATGAGGGCGCGTCAGCAGAGGAGTCGAAGAGGGCCAGGAGGGGGGGTTAAGGGGGGGCGCAATGTGCGCAAACTCCATGCCGTGTTCCATCCTCGTTGCGGTGTCAAGCTCGTGGTTGTTGCCAAGAGTGGCAACTCTTCGATCAGTCCTTGATCCTTGATCCTTGAAAGACACGACACCCAAACAAGACCTTTTGATCAGAGGGTGGAGGCGGCAACTGGCTGCGGTATTAAGGGTAACAAGTTGCACGAGGTCAGCCACGAAAGGCAAAACCACCGAGGCATAGGAGAGAGAGCAAGAGGAAGGGCGCAGAGCGAGTCAAGGTGCAAACCTGAAAAGGTCGATCTCAGGGGTTGCAAAGGACTATCCATGTCAACCCGGATGAGGGGGGGGGGGGCCGTTAACCCACGCCTCTTGCACACTGCAGGGCGTGAGGCCAGTGGGAGGGGGCATGAGGGGGGCGTGAGGAGTCAAGTGGGGGGTACAGACGCCAAAGCACAACACGCCACTCCCCCCCCCTTCGTTCGCTGCCGCTGCCACCACCACCACCACCTCCCTCGCTCCCACCGTAGCGCCATTGGGAATAGCAAAGTCCCCCCTTGCCCTACCCCCCAAAGTGCCCCCCAAGAGCCCCCCCCCCTCCCCCCGCCACTCGTCAACACGCTCATTGTAGTCAGTACCTAATCAATCGCCCAACCCACCATCCACCATCTCCATTCCATTCCATCCTCTCCATCCACCTCACTCCATCCTCCCCCTTCTCTCGCCATCATCCATCTCCTTTCCGCCCCCCATCTCTCATCTCACTTCCTCCACCCCTCCACCCATACAACACTTGCCAACCTCCGACTATTCTCCTCTCCTGAACCAAACATCCACAGCACGACGCGCTCAACTGCCCCCGCATACCGCCACGGCACTCGCGACCCTTGTTGACACCGCGTCTATTTCATCTACCCATCCATCCCCCACAACATCACTCCCTCTTTGCTCCTTGTCATCCGACCTCCATCCACCCCTCAACAAACTCTTTGGCCCCCCTCCACCCTTGTCGGCCATCTCCCCACTCGCCATCGCGTCGCAGCGCGCCTGAACTGCACGTGTTAAGCCACCCACGCCGTGTGAATCGCGTCCCAAAGGGCGTACAGGATCACGGAGACCGTGCGCCGAGGAGGGTATCGAGAGCGCGCGCTGCCCCCACCACGGCATCCGCTCCCCATCGCACTCATCTTGCAACCTGGTGTCCTGTTCGGGGTACCTGAACTTGTCGCGTCCAAAGTCATCTCACCATCGCCTTTTGACGCGTGGTCGGACCCTCGACACATCGACCTTGATTGTCATCCACATCGACGCGCGCACGACACTCGCGACAAACGACCGTGCGCCGCCGACACCGCACACCCCTCACCTAGCACCACCCGCTCACGCCGCATCCACCTCCAAGGACACATCACAGCCCTCTGCGCACAGGCATACTCGCCATCTCTACTGTGCTCCATAATCGTCCTTTGATCAACCCCCTACCGCATATCGCCAACATGACCACCCCACCATCATCACTTCCCTCCCCAACACCGTCCTCTGGCTCTTCCCAACAACCCAACAAGCCCCAGACCTTTTCATCCATCGCTGCCCACAACCCGTACTCGTCCTCCAACACCGCCTCTGGCACTTCTCCATCTGGTCCCAGTCGTCTAGGCGCCCCCGGCGATCGCATGCCGCCCCGAGGCGACGCGTCATCCAACGACTCTGGCGAAGACACCCAACAGACCCCCCAGTCTCAACCTTCTGGGTACCAGAACACGTCGTCACACTTCCTTCCTCCGGTTACAACATCGCCACCCCCTCACGCTCCACCATACGTCCCTCCCGCGCAGCACGCAATGGCCCCCGACCCGATCCACTCCCTATCCCTCGCCGGCCAGCCGAGTAACGTATGGGCCACTAAATTCTAATCCTCTTTGTAATGATAATAAGAATACTAAGATTGAAATTTTTGGCATAATGGCTAACCATGCTGTAACAGATCCGGCTGGCGCCCAGGTCCACCAGGCGGGCCGCCCGGTGGCCCGAGCTACGGCCCAGCGTACGGGCGCGGTGCGCCCAACGGTCATCTCACCCACCAGTTACCGCCCAACCCGATGGAGGCGTATGGGCCGAGTTCGCGCCAGTCGATGACTTCAACACCGGGCGTCGGTCCTTTGGGTGGCATCAATGGCGCCCACCCCGGGCGCTCTGGTTCCCAACCTGGCGAACCTCGCGATCGCCGCCGTGAGCGTCACCGTGACGAGGAGAGCCGGGATCACGACGAGGAGGAGATCATCAGCACCATCTTCGTCGTTGGCTTCCCCGACGACATGAGCGTGAGTGACCCTACCAGACCCAGCTGACAGCATCAGGAGCGCGAGTTCCAGAACATCTTCACCTTCGCTCCCGGCTTCGAGGCGGCTACCTTAAAGTTCCCCTCTGGCTCTAGACGGGACCCTGCAACTGCTGTGGCCCTCTACGCCGAGCTGCAGCACATAGCCTCCCAGCAGCAGCAGAACATGGGCCCGCAAATGGGCAACTTGGAGCTCCCGGACCAGCAGCTGGACGACTCGTTTGCTGCCATGAACTTTGGCGGCACCCAGTCTTCAACTGCCTCCAACACGCCCTCGGCGGCCATGTCGCTCACCCCTTCTGCCCCGACCGGCGCGACCCTTGCTCCGTCGTCCTCCATGCCGCAGCAGGTGCCTCCGCGTCGCCAGACCATTGGCTTTGCAAGGTTCAAGACCCGAAGCGATGCACTGTCCGCGCGTGACCACCTCCAGGGAAGGCGCATCGACACGATCACGGGCGCCACGCTCAAGGCGGAAATGGCCAAGAAGAATCTCCACACGAAGCGCGGTGCGGGTGACAATGACCTCGTTGGGCTTCTGTTACGCTCTGGCCGACTTTCCCAGCTCGTATCTCAACAGCAGCAGGTCCAGGCCCAGGCACTGTCTGCAGCTGGTGCCGCCGGGCTTGGGCAGCCCAACGCTGGGCCCAACATGGGCCTCCCGGGCCAGAACCCTGGAGCGATCCAGTCGGCAAAGGAGGCCTGGGACGCATGGCCGGCACCTGGCCAGGCTACAGGCGAGGTCAAGTCAGACAAGCTCACCACCCAGCAGGGTGCGGCGTCGTCGCATTCCAACACGTCTGGCTCGCCATCTCTCTCTGGCAAGTCGCCCAACTCTCGTCCTACGGACAGCAAGGCCCTGCTGGCGCTGGCAGAGGAGGCCGACGAGCTCGAGGGGTGGTCAGTCGGCTCGGTCGGCATGGGCGGCATGGCGCTCGAGGGATACCCCAACACGGCTGCGGCTTCTGGTCGCTCCGGCCCGCTCTCCGCTGGTCCTATCCACGGTCCCCAGGCCAGTCTTGCAGGAGCGGGCGGGTATGGTGGTTATGGCCAGCACGGATCGTACTCGTCGGCCCTGGGCTTTGGCGCCGGCAACGACAACTCGATCGACCCTCGCAGCCTTGGCATCACTGCCAACATGAACCCGGCGGACCAGAACCCCCCTATCAACACCCTGTACATTGGCAACTTGCCCGCCATTTCGCCTCCCACGCACCCCCCAAACTTCCTTGAGGAGTCGCTGCGCACCCTGTTCTCTCGTCGCCCGGGCTTCAAGCGCATGTCGTTCCGCCAGAAGATCAACGGGCCCATGTGCTTCGTCGAGTTTGAGGAGATCCCCTTTGCGACTCAGGCCATGCGTGACCTCTACGGCAACACTCTCAACGGTCTCGTTAAGGGCGGCATCCGTCTCTCGTACTCGAAGAACTCGCTGGGCCAGCGTGGCAACTCGCACCAGCAGGCCATGGGCAGCTCGATGTTTGGCGGCATCGCCCACGGCGTCGCCGTTGCCGGCATGTCCAACACCCCGTCCGGCAGCCAGATGGCCCCTGGCCCTCCTGGTCCCGGCTCGTACTCGATGGCCGCTTCGCAGCCTGTCCCCATCGGGCCTCCTGGCGGCCAGAGTGGCGAGCGTCGCGCCGCCGAGGGCCCGTCCTCGCTTTCTCCCACTGCGCAGCCATTTAACGCCCCGCTGGCCACTTCACCAAGAGCTCAACGCTTCTACGACCCGGGGCCTCTTGACCGCCAGAACAGCAGTGGCTCCGCCAGTGGCTCGACGGCTTCGCAGGCCACCGCCATCCCTGGCGCTGGCGGCAAGCCTGAAGCCGCGTTCAACTCGTTCGGCCCCTCCTCTGTTGGAGGCGGCTTCTCTCCCGTATCATCGCCCATTCGCACCCCCGCATCATTGGGCTGGGTCTCGTCATCTGCCGCTCCCGGCAGCTCTGGAAACACGTACGGCGGCTTCGACACCTTCGGCATGCAGCACCACAGCCTGCCGTCGCTCAACGGCGCAGCCAACGCGTGGGGCCAGTCCAACTCCAACCAACAGTAGCCTCGCCCAGCCCCTATCCATATCCGTCCACCTTACATCGATATACCCAGCCCCGAATCCGATATCCCGCACCCGCATGCTTGCTTTTGGGCACCAGTTTCCACACACGGGCGTCTCGCGCGACCACACACCACACATCACAACCGCACTGGCACGCATCCACTTCATCGACTGCCGGCCCTCGTTGCCGCAGGCATAATAATTGCTTTCCACGCCCCATGTCGTCCATCCATATTGCCTCATCCCATTGCCCCATGCCGTTTTGCACCGTACTCGCCGCTCTCGCGCAAGCGACGAGCGACAGCTAGTCATCTCCCACTCTCTCCCACTCCATTCACAGGCCTGTCCCATGCGCCCTCGGGTGCGTCACTCATAGCATGTCGCGAGACGATGTATAAGGAATGTCATATGCTGCATTGAATCGTAAGGGATGGGTCATGAGTCGGTGGATCTCGATCTCGAGGTGATGTCAAGTGGCGTAAGGTCAAGTGGCGTAAGAGAGTTTGATTCCGAGAGCGATGGGCTTGTTTGGCTCCTCTGCTTCGACCACCAAGCAGCTTGGCCTTCTCCGTCTCCAAAGGGCAGGGCAAAGTGCGCCTCTCACGGGGAGTGAAGGGGCTACTGCCTCCCATCGTCAGTTTGCAGCCACTGCAGCCTTCAAGGACCCATCTAAAGAGTACATACACTGTCCTACAGCAATGCCTCGTCCCATCCCCCCTCTCACGTACGCAAGCCCGCAGTGCCCAGAATGCACGCCTACTCGAACCGCTTCCACGCAAACTTCTCGTACTCCTTGACCTTGACCTTGCGCTTCTTGGGCAGCTGGGGCACGCGCGGCTCGATGAGCGCGCGGCGCTGCAGCGACTGGAACCGGTCCTTGAAGAGGTTGCCCTCGGGCTGGTGTCAGTGTCTGTCCCAACCCTCTCTGGCGGACTCGCGCGTCTCACCCAAGCACTCACCTTGACCTGCCGCAGGCTCTCGGCCAGATCCTCGCCAAGCTGCACGGCCACCACGCCCTTCTGCACGCGGTGCTTGCCGACCTTCTCGCCGCCGGCATACCCCAACCGCTCGCGCGCCGCGGCGGCCGCACGGCGCTGCTGCGCCGCCTGCTCCACCTCGCGTGCTCTAGCAGCGACGCTCTTGGACATGGCGCGCGCCGCCCCGACATGCCGCTCCATCTTGCGGCGCTGCGCCTCCTCCCGCTCAGCCAGGAGGAGGGCCTTGGCGCGCGCGGCCTTGTTCCGCTGCGCCTGCGTCTTCCGCTTCGTCGGCTTGGGCTTGTACCCCTCGTCCTCGTCCTCGCTCTCGCTGTCCTCCTCGACGCCGTCGCCGCGCCCGATCCGCATGCCGCCGACCATGTCGTCCGCAAAGTCGTCGGTCGTGCGGTTCTGCACCACGCTGCCGCGCGCCGCAATGTCCGCCTCCTCCCGCTCCTCGGCGGCCAGGAGGCCCATCTCCTCCGCAATCGCCTCCTCGAGGAGCGCGGCGTGCGCGGGCGCACTGGGGTTGTAGGACACGCCGGCGCGCGGGAGCTCGGCGGCGAGCTGCGCCGCGTCCACCGCCCGGCGGATGTCGCGCTGCCGCGCGAGCGTCTCGGGCGTCTTGGGCTGCACCTTGACCACGCCCTCGTCGCCCCACCCGCCTGGGAGGCTCAGGGCCTTCTCCGCCGCCCACGGGTCGCGCAGGCTCGTCGTGTCGGTCGCCTTCATCGACGCGGCGGCGGTGCCGTCCGACTCGGCCTTGAGTGCGGTACGGCGCAGGCGCTTCTTCTCGGCGCTCGAGATCTTCTTGGGCTCCGCGGCGGGCTTGGCGCGCGACGTGAGAGAGGGCACCGCGCTGCGCTCGTGAAGCACCGCGAGCGACCGCAGAGGCTTCTTCTCACGCTTCCGCCTCAGCTGCTGCGTCACTGCTGTCAGCCCCAGGCGTGTACTTAGCTACTGCCGGCCCCGCCGAACTCACTAGCCACATCGCCCTCCGTGTCAATCGTGAAGAGCGCATCGTTGGAGCGCGTCTCGACCTTGCCGCCGGTCAGGCGCTCCTCGGCGCGCGCGGCCTCGAGCGCAGCCTCCTCGGCAGTGATGTCGACGTTCTTGCGCCACGCCTTCTTGCCCTTCCGGCTCGTCTGCTTGGGCTGGGCGGGCGCCGCGCCCTTCTTGGGCGGGCGGTCGTACGGCTTGGCGGCCGTTTTTGTCTTCGAGGTCGTCGCCGGCATCGTGGCTGTTGTGGATAGCGGCAGAGTGCAGATCTGACCTCGCAGGTGGAGGCAGCAACTACACTGGGCGGCGAATCCAACTTTTATTAGTTTGCGGCATTTAGTTTGCATTTTATCCCGAGCTCATCCCACCGCCGACCGCCGACTTCCGGTGCAAAGTCCATCGCACGCAGAGGTACAGCGACGACCACACCAACAACAATGTCCGGCCTTATCTCGCTGCGCGCCGCCGCGGCGCCGATCGCGTCCGGCTCGCGCGCGTTCTCCGTCTCCGCCGTCGCGTGCAAGGTCAAGGGCGAGAAGGCCAAGAAGGGTGCGCGACCTAGTTTTCATCCCGAGCTGACATTTAGCGGTCACCGGCGTGCGCAAGAAGCAGGGGACGGGTTTCGGCGCCAAGGGCAAGGGCGCGGCGCGCGGCCCCGCCGCGCTCATCAAGGCCGGCGGCCTGACCCTCCGCACCACGCTCGCCAAGGAGCCCGCCGACCTCTCCGACCTCGTGCAGCTGTACCCCGAGGCGCTGGTTCCGCTGAACGCGGGCGCGGCGGCGACGTTCCCGCGCGCGACGTATGAGCACCTCAAGACATTTGGGCTGGGGAAGCGCATCGCCCTTGAGCTCGCCAACGGCGGCCTGCCCACCTCGGTCATCCGCCAGGCTACCCTCGACCTCGTCGGCACGCTCAACGCGGCTAAGGGCAAGAGCTCGAAGAACGCGCGCCTCCTCCTCTCGGGCCCGCGGGGCGCCGGCAAGAGCATGCTCATGCTCCAGGCGGCCGCGTACGCGCTCGAGGCCGGCTGGGTCGTGCTCTACGTCCCGCAGGCGAGCAAGTGGCTCGACTCGTCCACCCAGTTCGAGTACAACGCCGAGTCCAAGAGCTTCCACCAGACCGAGCTCAGCCAGCAGATCCTGACCAAGCTCGCGGCCGTCAACAAGGCCCAGCTCGCCAAGATCACCCTCCCCGAGGCGCTCAAGGTCGGGTGGGAGACCTTTGAGGCGGGCACCAAGCTCGCGGACGTCGTCGCCCTCGGCGCCAAGAACGACCGCCTCGCCGTCCCCGCCCTCGAGGCCACCGTTACCGTGCTGTCCAAGCAGACTGCTGTCCCCGTCCTCCTCGCCGTCGACGAGGCGCAGGCCTTCTTCCGCACCTCCGACTACCGCGCGCCCGACTACACCCGGTTGGAGCCGTACCACCTCTCGGCGTCGTCGC
Organism: Cutaneotrichosporon sp. PK4640; assembly: GCA_023630115.1. Lineage (NCBI taxonomy): Eukaryota > Fungi > Basidiomycota > Tremellomycetes > Trichosporonales > Trichosporonaceae > Cutaneotrichosporon > Cutaneotrichosporon sp. PK4640. Next base: position 4,728 of record JAMALN010000313.1, on the reverse strand, counting down.
TCGTCCTCGACCTCCTCACCGGCCGTAGGGCGTTCGGCGCGGGCGCCGTCATCGGCGCCCTCTCGCACTCGAACACCCAGTGGCCCGTGTCCGACACCCTCCTCCACGGCATCGGCCAGCCGACAGCCCACCCCGTCCACCCCTACACCAAGCACGACGAGGTGCACCTCGCCAACGCGCAGTCGGGGATCAAGACGGTCGAGGTGCCGCTCGGAATGACGGGCAAGGAGGCCGCCGCCATGTTCGAGGTGTGGACCCGGAAGGGGTGGGCGACAAATCGTGAGTCGGCGCAGACCCATCCCTGCAGCCAACCTTGTATCGAAGCTGACACCAGCCGCCGACGATGTGTTCCTCGGCGCCCTCAACGCCACAGCAGGCAACCCCGGGGAGATGGCTCGCGGGTGGCTGCAATCGCACCAGGCCCACGTCTAGATCTAGCTCATACACACATTGCATGCGACCTCTCACGGATTCCGGCGGTGCTTGGTTGCAGGTTGGGGGGTCAGAGGTGCGACTAGCGGCGTCAGCGGATGTAGGTCGGCGGAGCCAGAGGATGTCGTGCGCCAGGTGAGCGCCAATCTGCCAGCTCGAGGCTACAGAGCTGAAACTCGACCGCCACGCAAGGATCAGTGCTGCACAGGTGGATCAGTGTGGACACAAGACTTCAAACGCATCCACTTCAACGCCACCACTTCATGCGCAGGAGATGCATTACTGGAAGGGGCGCCGATCGTTCCGGGACGGCTGGTAGTGGTACTCACAACTGTTTCGTGTCGTTGGCCAGGGCCAAGCAGCCCATCTCTGGATCTCGGTAACCGCCAAGCGTCGATGGACCACGGGGCTTGTGTCACCCTTAATCCTTGATGCGCTTGATGGGCGGCACGGAAGTCGGAGTATCTCGACGCCTCCTCCCCAGCTCCCCACGCCGGGATTGACGCCCGATCTGGGATCTGGAAGGTGAATGGGGCGCCCGCGATCTGTGCTGCAGAGTCAGTTCCGTTCCCTGAATGTCGATGTGTGCTTCGCACGCAGATCCGCACCTCCACCTCGGCCACTCATAGCGCTCAGGCGCACCTCCACTTGCGTGCGGGAAGAGTTGGGGGCGTGGTGGTCTGGCGATCTGGCGATGCTCGCGCACTCCCTCCACCCCTCCCTCGACCAACGAGCAAGTGTACGTTGGGTGGGTTTGCACGAGCTTGGGCGCGATGGCGCAGCTCATACGTGCGCACTGGCGACGGCCTCATACGTGCGCACTGGCGACGGCCTGTACGTGAGTACCGGCGATGGCTGGCTCGAATCGACGCAGTTCACACGCACGTACCAGCGACGGCCAGTAGGTACGTACCGACGACCGCCTGTGAGTGCGTACCGCCTGTGAGTGCGTACCGGCGATGGCCGGAGCTCATACGCACGTACTGGCTACGGCCTGAAGGTGCGTATTGGCGACGCCCTATAGGTGTAGACCGGCGAGGGGTAGGGCGTACTGGCGACGGTTTGAAGAATACTGGTGACGGGCCGGACATGCGAACTGGCCACCGACCTGGTGCTAGCGCATCGACGATAGCCTGTGGTGTACCAGCGCCGGCGTGCATACTAGTGTACGGGCAAGCTAGCGTCAACCGACGGCCTTCGGCGCCCTCCCCTCTCCCACTCACTCACTGCTCTGCGACGTGCTGCCCGCGAGCTCTGCCCTACTCGATGTCGAGGAGAGTGAGGATCATGATGAACCGCTGTGCCCACCACGCGTGAGCTCTGCCGCCGCCGGCGACGACCGCGTCGCCATCGCAGTTGGACATGACATGGCGGTTCTCCGGCACTCACAAGAGTGAGATGGAAATCTCGAGCGGGCCCTCGGTGCCGCCAGCCACAGCCCACAATCGCCACCCAGTTGTTGCCACCCGTGCTGCGATCGTTGGACATCAGGGCGGGCCTCCGCACCCCAGTCTTCAGACGGCTTTCCCACCATGAGACGGCGAGCGCCGAGCGGCATGGCGGGGCCGTCAGTCACCAGCCGCGGAGGCTGGGATCGCCGTGCCCCGTGGGGTACGCGCCGGCGGTTGTACCTTGTGGGCGGGTGGGGGAGCGCGAGCCGATGAGCACGGGGTGGGCAAGCGGTCCAGACCGAGTGCGGAATGTTTGATCTGCCGAGAGTCATGAGCGGGCTACCGGGCCGGCGGTGCGGGAATCGATGCCATAGTCGTGGATGTAGCATGATCACGACGAGCAGCGTTGAGCTCGAGCAGAGTGGGTGGCGATGTCTGGGTGGCGATTTCAGGCCTGCTATCGGGCGGACGACGCCGAGATCAGGAGCGCACAAGCCACACATCCAACCTCCACCGATTAGAATTCGTCCTCGGCCCTCCGCGAGACAAACAATCCGCCTGGACGGCGCTTGTGCTCGATACCGAAAGCCTCGCCGGAGCCAGCTGCACGAGATACATGTACCGGGCGCAGCACACGATTCCCATGCCCGGAAGTACATCTGCTCGCCGTGGAACAAGGACGGAGGTGGGCTCCATGGAGGTGAGCGCGGAGCACCAGGATCCGGCCGCTGTTGGGTGAGAGGGGTGAGAGTGCGAAGATTGAGGCACGAGGCGATGAGGTCGGTGAGGTGAGTGGAAATAAGGGCCATGTGACGTGTGACGTTTGCCGGGCTCGAGATAATTTCCAAGGATCGGAACGACGAGAACAGTCGCAAGGTGGAGGTGACGGATAATCAGGTGGTCGCTATCTCTCCCTCGGGTGCCACGCCCAACCTTTGTGGCGCCGATCGGCTAACTGTGGCATTCTCAGGGCGCTTTTGCCGCCAATCCGCCAGCCGTCAAACAAGGCTAACCTCTATCATCCATCGTTTCCATAGCTGATTGGCTCGCATCTCTCGCCATCAGTGCAAAGCTCAACGCTTCCGGTCTCATCGGCCAGGTCTGTGCGGGTGGGTCGCGCTCGCCGCGCTCGCACACACAACCATGCGGAACGGCAGACTGTGCGCTGAGAAGCGCTGAGAATTTGAGAACTGCACCCGGGCGTCCACACCACTGCACCACTGGGGCTGGATGTCAGCATCAAGATGCATACCGACAATGACGAGGCCGAGCGATCGTGAGCGAGAGGGTGTGCATCGCAAGCTCGCCTATCGGAGCGGAGGCAAATGGATGGAGATTGTCCGGCAAAGCGAGCGAGCGGGCGGTGAGGTAGTCGTCACCTGCCTCATGGGTAATGGGTGACCCGTGGCGAGCGTAGGCGAGGGCAGCAGCCTTGGATCCTTGGAAATGAAGTCGACGTTTGGATTTTCTAGTAGTTCCTAGTTCGTTGCGGGCGTGTTCCTCCGTCCGGCGCCGTCGGTCCTTGGTCGGCCCTTTGATCCTCGGGCCTTGCGCCTGCTGGCACCTCCTGGCTCTCGGGTTATCGGCCATCACATTAGACAAAAAGTGGAGGTCGCGATGGCTCTGATGCGGCCCTCCAGCGTGCAGCCCGCATGCCGTCCCTCCCGGGCGAACGCATACCCGGACCTGCCGCGCCAGCCGGTCACCTCCACCCTCCACCGGGCGGCCAGATGCAAGTCCCATGCCCATCCATGCCGGCCGCACCCCTAATCTCCAAGCCCCGCCGGTCGCTGCGCTCGCTCATCCCCGCCCGCGCCCTCCTCTGCCCCTACCCCTTGTTCCCCGGCTGATCGGTGGAGCACACTCCACACACGCACCCACCCACCCAGATGCGTCTCTTGCTCGCTCCCACCCGCCTCGCGCCGAGGCTCAGGCTCATAAAAGGATGCACTGCCGCCCACCCCCACCTTTTCCCCAATGTTCTGCCTACTCCAGTGCTCTCCATACCCTCACGCTCACGACCCACACGGCCGTACGCTACCAGCACTGCTCCACTCGCCTCGCCTACCCACCTAGCCCCACCACCCATCGCAATGTCTCTCCCCGCCGGTGTCCAGATCACCCTCCCCACCCCCAAGGGTGCGGAGCACATCCTCTCGCAGGACGCGATTGCTTTCCTCGCCGTCCTCCACCGCTGCTTCGACAAGAAGCGCCGCGAGCTCCTCGCCAACCGCCAGAAGGTCCAGGCCGAGCTTGACAACGTGAGTGCCACCAGGCGGCGATGATCCGCCACCGATCCCCACCACGCCACACCTGTGGGAACCGCCGCTGACCAGCAGGGCAAGCCCCTCACTTTCCTCCCCGAGACCGAGAACGTCCGCAAGGAGGCTTCGTGGCAGTGCGCTCCCCCCGGCCCCGGCCTCCAGGACCGCCGCGTCGAGATCACCGGCCCCACCGACCGCAAGATGGTGATCAACGCCCTCAACTCGGGTGCCAAGTGCTTCATGGCCGACTTTGAGGACTCGAACTCGCCCACCTGGACCAACATGGTCAACGGCCAGGTCAACCTCTACGACGCCGTCCGCCGCCAGATCGACTTTGAGACCAACGGCAAGCAGTACAAGCTCTCGCAGAGCCCCGCCACCCTCCTCGTCCGCCCCCGTGGCTGGCACCTCGAGGAGACCCGTGTCATCATCGACGGCCAGGCCATGTCTGGTTCGCTCTTCGACTTCGGTCTCTTCTTCTACCACAACGCCAAGGAGCAGGTCAAGCGCGGCCTCGGCCCCTACTACTACCTCCCCAAGATGGAGCACCACCTCGAGGCCCGCCTCTGGAACGACGTCTTCAACCTCGCCCAGTCGTACTGCGGTGTCCCCCACGGCACCATCCGTGCCACCGTCCTCAT
>JAMALN010000312.1:0-38141 GCA_023630115.1 Cutaneotrichosporon sp. PK4640 | reverse complement strand
CGGTCGGCGGTCCACGACCACTCGGGGAGGTGGGTGTACTGGTACGAGGGCTGGCGGCGGTGGCTCCCGAGGGGCTCGAGGGGGATGTCCTGGTCTTGATCGGGCTCGCGGTGGTCGTCGGCGAGGCGGAGTGGTCGCGGGGCGAACGCACGTTGCAGGGATGAGCCGAGACTTGCGAGCGGGGAGGTGAGGGGTGGCAGTTTCGCGCGTGGGGGAGCGGAAGGGGGAGAGGCGGGCGGGCTGGGGCGGTTAAGCCATGGGTCGGGTCAAAGGAGGGTTGTGGGGAGGGGTGGGAATGAGGTCAAGAGGCGTCGTGGCTGCAGCGATTGCGTAGAAGGATCGAGAGAGGAGATTGAGGAGAGGCGGAGAGGTGGTGGATTGTGACGACGTGAACGCACGAGGACAAACCGTGGGTGAATGGGTGAGAGTACTCTAGAGTGCCCTGTCACCGTGGATTGACCCCGCCCCCTTTCCGCCCACCCCAGGCCTTCACCCAGGCCAGTCCAGTCCTGTCCCCGTGCCTCTGCCAAGATTCAACTGCGATACGCGATAGGACCATTTCTACATTCTCTACATGCATTCGGTCTTCCTCGGTTACTCCATTCACACCCCCAGACGCTTCACAAGGCTCTCAACAGTGTCCTTGACCGAGGTGTCAATGTCGTGGTACTTGATGCCAAGGATCCGCTCCGCCTTGGACCCGTCGTATCGGTTGCTCTTGGCGTTGATTGCCTCCACCTTGGACGCGTCGCCCTTGGGGTACGTAGTGCGGTCGGGGAAGTGGCGCTCGAAGCTCTGTCTGTCAGCTGCGTCATGCTGTACCCACTCACCACCACGAGATCGTTCGGCGATCCGGGACCAGCGCCGACAATGAAGCGCTCCCCGCCGGCCTCCTCGACGGTGAGCGCACGGACGTGCGCGAGGGCGACTGCAATTAGACCCTTACTCTGCAGTGGTTACATACCGTCGCGGACGTCGACCCAGTTGAAGCCTGCAATTTCGGGGATGTCGCTCTGCTTCTTGTTGCCCGTCAGCCAGTCGAGGATGGTCGCTGATGTCAGCTGGCCAGTCGGCGAAGTTAGCTCACCGTTCGACGTGTTGAGCTCTGACGTGCTCGAGATCTGCTGCAGAATCGGGCCGTACACCTGTCGTCAGCGGGGCGGAGGGAGCACGCACCATAGGTGGGCAGATTGTGGCACCATCCCAGGCCGTCTTCTTCTCCTCGATGAACTTCCAGAACGCGCGCTCGGCCAGCGTCTTGCTCGCTGATGTCAGCTGACCGACGAAACTACCCAGCTCACCGCGGTACATGTCGACGGGGGCAGCGTCGCGGCCCTTCGCCTCGACGTTCTTGAGCGACGTCTCGTTCCAGTCTGGCGTCAGATTGAGGGGAAGAAGGCAGACGTACCCTTCTCAGTGCGACTGACTGTCAGCGAGAGTACATAGGTGGACTTACACATGGGGCTTGGGCGCAGCGTCGTCCATGATGGAGGCGCACGAGCTGCCGTCAGCTTGACAACAGCTGCCTAGCTAACCTGGTGATGACGACACGCTTGACATCGGGGCTGTCGTCAGCTTCACTACGATCGTCGACCAGCTCACTTGTTCTTCTGGATGCTCTCCAGCACACCCACGGTGCCCTTAACAGCGGGCTCGATCAGCTGCTGCGGGTCGTTGACCTTGAAGTGGAACGGGCTGGTGTGAGCTGGCTGCACGGGAGCGAGCTCACCTGGCGGTGTGCGCGACGCCCACGACACCCTTGACGGCCTCGTCGAACGCTCCCGGCTGCCGTCAGCGCAACCACATCTAGAGGTACCTTGGCAATGTCCTCGACGATGACAAACTCGAACGGCGCCTTGGCATCCTTGAACAGGTCGGCGAGGTACTCGCCCTTGGCCTGGGAGCGGACCGTGCCGCGGACGGGATAGCCGTTCTCGAGGAAGGTCTTGATGGTGTGGCTGGGGTCAGCGCGTGCTTTGGGGGAGGGGGAGTGATGGCCAGTTATGGCGGTGACGAGGGAGGTGAACACTCACACGGCGATGAAGCCCGAGGCGCCGGTGACGAGCACGAGGGATCCGGGGGGGACGGCGGGCATTTTGGCAGTGGACTAGCTCAAGCAAGAAAGATGGGGAGAGTGTGTGTTTGTGAGAGATGGAAAGAAGTCAAGAGCGAGAATGGTGTGCGCGAGCACGTAAACCGCGTCATGACCCCGCAACCCCGCACTCTGCCAGCGGAGGACGCCGAAGCCGACATCTCGGGTGACCCGGCCCGTGCCTCCTCCCAGCCACTGCGCTTTCCGGATACCCCGCACGCGCAACTTAGCCGACGCCCACTCCCCCTCATCGCAACGAGTATGTCTCCAAGACGGCGGCACTGACGCAGTGTCCCTCCCCCAGCTGCCCAAGAAGGCGGCGTACGTCCTCATCAACAACCCGGCCAAGCGGAATGCGCTCGCCCTCTCCGTCCTGCGCGACCTCAAGGGCCAGCTCGAGGCCTACCTGACGGGCGCCAGCGGGCGGCTGCTCACCCTGCCGCCGTTCGACCCCGCCATCCTGGAGCGCATGGAGGCCGGCGACGCCGAGTACGCGTGGCTGCTCGACGGCGCCGCGTGGCGCGCCGAGCGCGCCCACCTCCCGAACGTGCTCGTCCTGCGCTCGCAGGGGCCCGTCTTCTCCTCGGGCCACGACCTCAAGGAGCTCGCGGGGCTCGCCCATGACGAGGTCAAGGAGACGTTTGCGCTGTGCGCCGACGTCATGCGGCTGATCCGGCACTCGCCCGCGCCCGTCGTCTGCCCGATCCAGGGGCTCGCCACCGCCGCCGGCTTCCAGCTCGCCATGTCCACCGACTACCCCATCACGCTGGCGAGCACGCCGTTCCGGCTGCCCGGCGCGACGATCGGGCTGCCCTGCACGTCGCCGAGCACGGCCATCTCGCGCCGCCTCGGTGCGGGGCTCGCGTACCGCATGCTCGCGACCGCCGACACGGTCACCGCTGGAGAGGTGGGCGGCGGGGCGATCGACATCGTGCCGGTCAGCCAGTGGGAGGAGAGCACCGACGTCAACGCCAAGGCGTTTGAGAAGCGCTCCGCGGAGGTGATTGCGCGCCTGGCGGAGGAGACCGCCGGCCAGCCCCTCGCCCTCGGCAAGTGGGCGTACTGGACCCAGCTGGGGATTCGGGGGAGCGGCGGCGACGGGTACGAGGAGGCGGCGGCGTGGGCCGGGCGCGTGATGGCGCTGCATGCGCGCGCCGAGGACGCCAAGGAGGGCATTGCGGCGTTCTTTGGCAAGCGCAAGCCCGAGTGGAAGACGTAGAGATGCAGATCTGTCTTGGGTCCAGAGGTGGAGGGGCATTTGCCGATCGGCTGTTCAGCCTGGCGCCGAATGCACCCACCCCGTGCAGAATCACTGCATAGCTGCATAGCCAATAATCAACAACAGTCGACGCGTTCACTTCTCTCTATGGGGCTGAAGGGTCCGGTACAGCGGCGCCGTGGCGCCCGGGTCGAGATACAGCCTAGGGCTCAATCTCGGTGTTGTAGATGAACAGCGCGAGCGCCGAGAGACCCGCAACCACGTCGATACCAGTCGGGCGAATCAAGAAGGGCGGGAGCATGAAGCCGTACGTGCCCGTGTCGCGCAGCTCGGCAGAGTACGACCAGCGCACCTGGCCCACGGCGTACGTGTAGTCAGCAGCGTCGCCAGCAAAGCGCAGCGTCGACTGGCACGCCTGGCCGGTCTGGTAACCGGGGCCGCCGATCATGCGGATCGCCTTGGCGACGCCGATACCGGCCTCCATGAGGTTCTCCGCGTCAGGCGGGAAGACGTTGCACGAGAACGAGTACGGGAACATGACTGGCGTTAGCCGGTGGCACGATGGGGCTTATCTCTCCGAGATACGAAACGGAGAGCAGATCCCTCCCGCCAACGAGCACATTCGTCGTCGGCAACGCTGCGGCGCAGCACCTCGCGGAGATTCCGGAACTCACATAACTGGCCGTAGCTGTGGAGGTCGATAAAGGCGCGCGGCATCTTCTTGCGCGGGGCGTCCGCAGTCCCGTTGACGATGTAGTTTGCCATGGCGGCAGTCTCGGGCGCCTCAAACGCCCGCTGCCCAGAGTACGACTCTGAGCAGGCCAGTCTCGAGGGACGGAACTCGTACCCCCAGTTAGTGTTCAGGTCAACACCTGGCGTCAGTCAAGGTAGTCACCCACGACTCACCCTTGCACATGAGGCCGCCGACATCCTGGCGGTTCTTGCGCCACATGCGGCTGTGCTCGCGCGAGTACACAAGGCCGTCGGGGTTGAGCGTCGGCACGACGGTGACCGTAAACTCGCGGAGGACCTTTGCGGCCGTGCCCTGCGGGTCGTCCTTGTACCCGACGAGCAGCGCGTGGAGGAAGTAGATGGCCGAAGCGGGGCCGACCCACTGCCGTCAGTCTCCGAGAAACGCTCGGGCGCGGATCGCCTAACCGAGCCGTGCCCCATTCCGCAGCCGGCCGCTACTGGGAAACTCACCTCACGAGCGTGCTGGCCGCTTATGATGACGACCTCGGGAGCGTCCTCCTTCCCATCGGCGCGGTGGGCAGAGTACGCGCGCAGGGGGCGGCCCTCGGCCGACTGGCCGATCTCGAACGAGTGCAGCGTCTCCGGGAACTCCTTGACGAGGGTCTCGAGGAAGCGCTCGGCGGCAGAGAGGGGCTGGAATGCATCGTGGAACAGGGTGGCGAGGGACGACACGTTCCACCCGCCATCGGGGAGGTCGGAGGGAGGGTCGTCGAGCGGGGAGTGGGGGGCGTACGCGCCCGCCAGGCCGGGGAGGGGGTGCGCGAGGGAGAGGTTGACGAGCGCCTGGAGGTCGGGGACGATCTTGCGCGCGTGCGTGTCCTTCGGGAGGAGAGAGGGGAGGGCGGCCGCCGCACGCGGGGGGAGGTGCACGTCGATCAAGTCCGGGGTGGCCTTCCACACGTCGCCGGCGGTCTGGGGTCAGCGAACGTGGGTGGCGGGAGACCGAGGGGAAAGCCGAGGGAACGCTGGGGAAGGGGGGCCTTGGCGCCGCGCCCTCTTTCCCACACATGGGAGGAGAGTGGAGAATGCTCACCTCGAGAACGGAGTAGAGCGCGCCGCGCGACGTGTCGGTGAGGTTGGCCCAGTTGATGCGCCAGACCTCGTGCCCGTCGTAGCGGTCGACGCCGTCGGATTCTTGGATGTACACGGGGCCGCGGGCGGGGTCATAGCCGAACGGCTGCTGCTGGGGGATGGCGAGCGCGCGGAGCGCGAGCGCCAGGAGGGCTATTGGGGCCAGCATGGTGGCCGTGGAGAGTGCCGTGAAGAGATGGAGGATGGATGGTTGCCACTGGGATTGGAGTTGGCCATGACGCCGGCCGAAGTGGGCGGGTGGCCGTCCAGGCGGGCTTGCCACGTGGTAAATGAGGTGTAACATCCTGGGCGCGGGGCGGGAGCATTTGTGATAACGCCTCGACGGAGCAGACGGACCACGGACCAACGGGCAGAGGCGCATTCGTCCACTCCAGTCCAACTACAACAAGATGGTGCGCGCCGCCCGGGGGCTCTGCTGACAACAGTCGGGTTTCGGATACAACGGCGGCCGCTCACGGTGCCACGAGGCGTTTGTCTCCTTCATGGAGGTGCGTTGGCGATCCGGCGCGCACGCGCGCGGTCTGCGATGGGGGGGCGCGGGGGAGGGGGCCCGGAGCTGACACCAGTGCTACGCCGGCGCGGACGAGACCAAGCAGTGTGTTGCGCAGAAGGAGGACTACCTCGAGTGCCTGCACCGCACCAAGGAGGTGAGTGGAGCGGACCCGCGGACCCGCGGCTGTCGGGGTGGGCGGAGCGAGGAGGGCGCGAGGAGAGCGAGCAGCGACGGCGACGGCGACGGATGCGCGCAAACGATCAGAAACGCGATGGGATGCGGGCGCGGGGCCGGAGGGCGCGCGGAGCGTGCTGGAATGAGATGGACGGTGGAGGGCCGAACTTGCGCTCCGGCTGCGATCCCTCCGGCCGCGTTTGATGGTCTAGCGCGGCGGCGCAAAAGAAGTCCACATGCTTCTAGCAGGTGGATGACACATGACAGCGCGAGGCTGAGCAGGGGGTAGGGGTTGGAGAGGTTGAACGGGGTGGGCGGGGTGGGGGGAGGCAGCTACATTGCCATTCTCCACCTTGCTCCTTACTCTCTGCGGTTCTCCCCTCGAGGCTTCACCCGCCTCTTCCTCCCTCGCTCTCGCGCCTTACCGCATGCCCACCCAGCCCTCTCGGCGCCTCATCCGCACCGCGGCCTCATCCGCACCGCACTCCCACCTGTTTGGACTCCCGCTGACCCCAGGTCAACCGCGCAAAGGAGATCAAGGCGCACTTTGCCCAGTCGCAGGCTGCGCAGGGCGCCGACGCTCGCAAGGCCGCCGAGAAGGCCGCGTCGGGCGTCATCGCCAACCTCGGGCTTGTGCACGAGGCCTCGTAGAATGGATGCAGAACATAACGGCTATGGGTTGTTGGCTGCGGTGGGCTGCTCAAGTGGTGACACTCGTCCCACTGATGTCTCAGTTCAATCTGCAAACCACTGACCACTCGCCGCTGCTCTGTGCTCGCACTCATGCATGCCCTTGCCAGTATATCTAATCGAACAAGCCAGATGGCCAGATAAACACATTTCTAGTAGCGTGAGTCGTACTTCTTGGGCGCAGGCGCGCGGCTGTCCCACGAGCCACGGCGTCCGGCGCTGTACTGCGAGCGGGTCGGCGACGGGGCGCGGTAGTTGGGCGAGCGGTCGTACGGCGGGCGGTCGTACGGCTTCTGCTTGTTGTAGTTGGTGTACGTCTTGTACTGGGGCGCCTTGCCATACAGCTCCTTCTGCGTGTACCGAGACACGTCACTCTCCTTGGGCGAGAACTGGGGCACATCACTGTACTCGTAATCCTTGGAGCCGTAGGGCGGCTTGTTGCGCTGCAAAGGCCCCGCGCGGGGGTCACGGGACTCATCATACGTACGGCGGGGTGGAGCGGGCGACGGCTCGCGGACAGGGGGACGGGGCTCCGAGTACGACAGGCGATGTTCCAGGCGGTGGTCTGGGCGGTGTTCCATGCGAGGCTCCATGCGCTGCTCCATCCGTGGCTCTGGTCGGGGCTCAGGGCGATAATCCTGACGGTAGTCTCCAGCACGGGCCGGCGTTGAGGTTGACGAGACAGACGCCGCGCGCGGCGTACTTGCTGCAGGTGCTGCGGTGCGAAGGACCCCGGACGATATCATCTTCTCAAACTCGGCGATCGCCTTGGCAACACCCTCCTGCTGCTGCTTCAGCAGCTGGACCTGGCTGATAGCCCAGGCCTCCATGGGGTTGGTGGCGGGGGGAGGTGTGGTGTCACGCCTCACCACGGGCGCGGGAGGTGCGGGAGGCGGCATAGCCTGCGCAGCACGCTCATACTCGCGCTCGCGAGGGCGCTCATTCGCATACCTGGGCCAGTCAGTAAGGCGGCAATTTCTGAAACGCACGAAGTCGGGGGAGGTCCCGCGGGCTCCCCATGCTGGGGACGCTCGTACGGACGGCGGTCCGAGACGGATGAGTACGACGGACGGCGGGAAGTAGGGCGCCCACGGTCTTGGTACTCGGGAGAGGGGTCGGCCCGCTCGTAGCGCGAAGGAGGGTTGACAGGCTCACGCGGAGGCGGTGGGGGAGTGCGGCGCACGGATCGTGCAGGAGATGGGTGGCGCTCCGACGGAGCACGGCGCGGAGACGGGCCGCGACGCGGCGACGGGCCACGACGTGGGGGAGGCGAAGGGGTCGGACGACGCGCAGGGTGGGGAGGCGGGACCCCATCGACGTCGTGCTGCCGCCCGTAGGTCCTAAAACGCTGGCGCGCCGCCTCAGCGTAGCTGTAGCGAGGGTCAAAGGGAGGCTCGTCGCGCACCGGACGGCTCTCTGCATACCCAGTGTCACGAGGGCGAGGCGGCTGCGACGTGTACCCGTTGGTGCTGCTGGTGCGCGCCTGGACGTCGGTCATCTCAACGTCTTCACGCGGGTGGCGACCCACTCCGTTGGTGGCGTGCGCGTCGGGACGGTTAGGAGGAGGCTGGGCCACAACGGGGGTTGCAGGGGTCGAAGCGGGGTGAGATCCAGATCCAGACGGATCGGTACCGGTCGCCCGCTGGGCTAACTTGAGCCGCAGCTTCTCCTTCAGAATGGCCTCACGGGCTTCGCGTACATCAGCAGTCTCTCCGTCCTCGCCATTCTGGGGAAGGGTAGGCTGAGGTTGCTGGCTGGGAGTGGAAGTAGCATTGCTGGGAGGTTGAGGCACCGGTGGCGTGTTGGTGACCGGGACAATGGGAACCTGCGGCGTGCTCGACCCAGCTGGAGCGTCGCTGGTGGGAGTAACAGGAGCCGACTGGTTGAGGAACGACTCTGCGACGCGCACTTGCTCAAGCTGCGGCGCCGAGGCTTGAGGTTGCTGCTGCGTACTGCGACGCGTCGCCTCCACTTGAGCCTTGAAGCGGCGCAGTCTCTCAAGCGAACTGAGTGCCTCACCAGTGGACGTGGAAGTTGCGCCAGGCGCGGTTGACGGTGTTGCATGCGACTGCTCAGCCGGCAGCATGTTTGTCGCGTTGGAGGGGCTTGTAGCCGTGGGGTTTCCACTGCTGTTGACGTTGGGCCCCTGCACAAAGGAAGGTGTGGGGTTAGTGGAGCTGGGTTCCATGTCGACGTCCGGGCGTCCTTCCATGGTACCTCGACTGGGGGTGGCGGAAACGGGAGGTTGCTGGTAAAAGTCTGGGCGGTCGTCTTGAGGGAAAGATGGGGTGTAGCGAGCGTCGCCGTAGCCACCGATGTCCTGTTGAGGATGGGGGTATGGAGAGAAAGGCAAGGGAGAAATGTTGGGATCTGGGAGAACCATGTTGTTGTAAATGTCGCCGCCGGGACCAAACGCGTCGACGCTCGCACCACCGCGATAGGGGTCCGAGCTCATTGCCATCGACGGCGACCCCGGCTCTTGGTCACCTCCAGGTCGCCTGCCTTGATAAGGTCTGGCGTATGTAGGCCTCTGCCCAGAGTTGTTCCACGTCTTCTGGCGCCACTTCTGCTTCGAGTTGTACTCTGGGTCGTAGTTGTTGCCTTGATAGGGGGGCATGCCGGGCAACTCTTGGTTGGTGGGAAGTTAGGGACGGAAAGGTGCGAGGGTGCACAGGTGACTGGGTGTGTCACTGGATGATGCGCGGGACTGCGCTTGCTGCGCTCGTCTGCGCGGGAAACTGTGCGCCTTGGGCGCTCCAGCTGCTGGTCGGGGTGTGTGGGATGGGGACGGCGTTCTCCTGGTGAGAGGAGAGCAGCACTAGGTGAGAACTCGCGATGCTGCTGCCTTTTTATGCCGCGCAAACGATGGCCGGATGTTTGAGACGGACGCGTTTCGGAGAAGGCGGTGTTTGGATGGCGGCCGAGCGTGGCTGGGTATCTCTAGATCTGTCAAGATGAAGGATGAATAGACAAGTGGCTAGCACGGCGAGGACGGCGACGAGGCGGGTTGCGATGGTGCGATGGGCGCAGGCAATTGCAGGCAAGGGTGACGGTCGACTAAGGTGAGGCACCTAATCCGATCCACTCAACTTCCTAAACTTCCGCTAACTAAACTTCCGCTAAGAAGACGCGTCGCGGACTCGTCGCCATCTCCGCAAAATCACGTGCCACTCCATTCCAGCGGCCAGCCAAAAGCCATCACCGTTCTCCGTCACTGTTTTGAATGTCAACACATCTCTCCACCTGACCCGCCATGCCCGTCGAGCCAGGATCCCCCTCCCCCGAGCCCTTTGAGCGCTCCCCCTCTCCAGAATTCGGCGCGCGCGGCGGCGCGTCCGGCGACGGCCCCAAAGTCCGCGGCCACCGCTTCACCGAGCATGACATCCAGAGACGCCGAGTACGTCCCCACCTTCCTCGTCCCGCTAACAGCAGCTCGACAAGCTCCTAGCGAACCCCGAGAAGGAGGTGGTGCTTCCCGAGGGCATGGGACTCAAGATGGGGCGCACGCCCAAGGACACGCTCAAGAACATCTCGGGCTCGTCGGCGGCGGCGGGCTCGGGCGAGTTCCACATCTACAAGCACTCGCGCCGGCGCGAGTACGAGCGTGTCAAGGCGATGGAACGGCAGACGCGCGACGTGAGTAGCAGGGCACAGTGAGGATGGAGGGCGGGACGGGGGATTGGGAGAGGAGACTTGGCTGGCTGGACCTGTTGCTGACGCTAGCTCGAGGAACAGGCGGCGTTCATGGCACGGCAGGCCGAGCGCGACCGCATAGCCGACGAGAAGACGGCCAAGAACCGCGCCAAGCGCCAGAAGCGCAAGCACCGCGGCGGCGAGCCCGCGAAGAAGGGGCACGAGCCAGACGGCAAGCGGAGCAAGTTTGCTGGCGGTGGCGAGGTGGAGGAGCCCAAGGCGCGCGAGGACCGTGAGGAGGTCAACACCGTCGCCGAGGTGCAGGCGGCGCAGGCGGCCGCAGCGTCAGGTGACGCGGCGGAGCGGCGGGCAGAAGTGTCGATTACGGTGGTCGACGACGAGTAGTTTTACAATGTATGCTTAGTGTATGCGTGGGCACGTGTGGGGCGCCTGTCCGCGGAGGCGTCGGGGCTAGGACGGCGGGTAACAGATCCGCAGGCGAACAGGTGCTAAGACGGGTGCCCCACTGAACAGGCGCAGGAGATCCAGCTGGCCCGCTGCCCCTCAGGCTCGAAGGTGGAGGCTGCCTCCCCCATGTCCTTGAGGCTGCGACTGTTGACAGATGACTCTATGAGGTCATCTCCGACGCACCAGTTCCGTCTCGCACATCGGCCGATAAGACCCATGGCTCGGCACTGCTGCCGGCGGGTGCCTCGCGCTCTCTGAGCTCATCAGAGCTTGCCGTCTTGGCACCTCTGTACACCCAAGCAGAGGGGCGAGCAAGCCAGCCATCATACCGTCCACAGCCGCCCGGTGCCCCAACGTCATCAGATCACATGGGCAGTTTCATTCCTACCCCAGACCATCTTGATTACTTGCTTGGGCGATGCATAACGGCGCATGCCGTCGTCCTGCTGCTGCATCACGGCCGCCTCGGCGATATCGGAGCGATCGGACCGACTTCCCCGAGAATCCCGAGTCATGTGGTCCAGGCACACCGCGATCGCCCTGGCGCGGCGCTTATCGCTCCACCACTCTGCGTCCGCAGAGGTGCTGCTCCATCTACATCTGCAGCTCGTCTTGGCCTTCGAAATGCTGGCCCTTGAGGCGCCCCAGCTTGGGGAAAGCGGGCTGCGGCGCACGGAGGTAGCCGCTCCTACCCGCCACTACTCACACCTCACCTTCGTGTCGTCTACATCTCCTCCTCGGCGACCTCGGACCCCTCCGCTCCCAGTGGGGCACGGCGGGGCGACGTGGAGACGCACTAGAACTCTACAGAGCTCAGCTGACTGATATAACCCACGTCTGGAGCCCAGTCGAGCCCCACACCAAGCAACATGACTTCTCCCTCCGACTCCGTCGACTCGCTCAAGGACGCCGCGGTCCACCTCGAGCGCGTGCCCTCGCTCGACGCCAAGGCGGCGCTCAAGGCCGGCGACGCCGCGCACGCCGAGGCCACCGAGGCCGCCATGTCCCTCTGGCAGGGCATCAAGACGTACCCGCGCGCCATCTTCTGGTCCTTCTCCATCTCCCTCCTCATCATCATGGAGGGCTACGACCTCGCCGTCATCGGCAACGTCATCGGCCTGAGCCAGTACCGCGAGAAGTTTGGCGTGCAGGTCCTCACCGCCGACGGCAAGGTCGACTACGAGCTGCTCCCCGCGTGGCAGATGGCGCTGGGCCAGGCGCCCAACATCGGCTGCTTCATCGGCATCTTCATCGCCTCCTGGGCCCAGGACCGCTGGGGATACCGCCGCACCCTCCAGGCCGGGCTGGTGGCCATGACCGGCGCGATCTTTGTCATCTTCTTCGCCGTCAACGTCCAGATGCTGTTCATCGGCGAGATCCTCTGCGGGCTCCCGTGGGGCGCCTTCTCCTCCTCGGCCGTGTCCTACGCCTCCGACGTCACCCCCGTCCCCCTCCGCGGCTACCTCACCACCTACGTCAACCTGTGTTGGATCATCGGCCAGGTCCTCGCCGCCGGCATCCTCTACCGCGTCCTCGCGCTCCCCGGCGCCCTCGCCTACCAGGTCGCCTTTGCCGTGCAGTGGGTCTGGCCCATCCCCCTCTTCATCCTCGTCACCCTCGCCCCCGAGAGCCCGTGGTACCTCGTGCGCAAGGGGCGGCTCGAGGACGCCAAGCGCTCCGTCGCCCGCCTGCAGTCCAAGAACTCGGCCATCGACCCCGCCGACACCGTCGCCATGATGGTGCGCACCGACCAGTTCGAGCGCGACCACGAGACCGGCAGCAGCTACCTCGCGTGCTTCCGCGGCGCCGACCTCCGCCGCACCGAGATCTCGGCGTTCGCCTGGGTGTCCCAGGTGCTCTGTGGCATGGCGTTCGCCGGCGCGCCCATCTACTTCTTCAAGCAGGCGGGGCTGAGCGAGGCCAACGCGTTCCAGCTCAACCTCGGCGTGACCTTCATGGCGCTCGCGGGCACCCTCGCCTCCTGGGTCGCCCTCACCTTTGGCGGGCGCCGCACCTTCTTCGTCGGCGGCATGGCCACCATGTGCGCGCTCCTCGTCATCATCGGCGGGCTGTCGTGGGCGACGTCCCCGAACGTCAAGTGGGCGCAGGCCGCGCTCATCATGCTCTTTGTGTGGACGTACGACTTCACCGTCGGGCCCCTCACGTACTGCATCGTCGGCGAGACCAGCTCCACCCGCCTCCGCTCCAAGACCGTCGGCCTCGCACGCAACGCCTACAACGTCACCTCCATCGTCGGCGGCATCCTCAACACGTACATGATGAACCCGCTCGCGTGGAACTGGAAGTCGCGCGCCGCCCTCTTCTGGGCCGGCACCTGCCTCGTCATGACCGCCTGGGCGTACTTCCGTCTTCCCGAAATGAAGGGCCGTAGCTACCACCAGCTCGACCTGCTCTTCGAGCGCCGCATTCCTGCGCGCAAGTTCAAGGAGACCGTCATCACTGAGGAGGACGAGGTTTAGCGGGAGGCAGAGGGGTGAAGTGGAGGGTGAGTTGGGTGCGAGTGGGTCAGTAGCAGTGAATAGACATGTTCCAGATGTACCATTGTTTGCCACGTCTGCGTGTCTTCACACTCGCATGTCCGCTAATCTACAACTCTACGCATGCGCGCATGACCAGATACCCAAGATTACAGCTCGATCAGCAGAGCCTCCTCGACCGGCTGCTGCTGCTTGACAGCAGGCGCCTCCTGCGGGGCCGAAGGGAAGGGCGCGACGCCAGGAGCCGACGGGAACATCGACGGCGTGTACCAACCCTGCGGAACCTGCTGCGGCTGCTGAGGCTGCTGCTGAGGCGGCGCTTGCTGCGGCTGCGGTGGCGCCTGCTGAGGAGGAGCCTGCTGAGGAGGAGCCTGCTGAGGAGGAGCCTGCTGAGGAGGAGCTTGCTGCGGAGGGGCGGAGGGTGCGCTCTCCCACGGGTTCGCGAGCGCAGCAGCGGGCGCCTCGAGCGGGCTCTTTGTCGACGAATACGACGCAGTACGCGCGGGCGCAGAGGGCGCCGAAGGTGTCGCGGCGTAGCTAGCCTGTCGCGAGGGCGACGCAAGGAGGGGCAGGGCAGAGGTCGTGGAGCGGGGGGACATGGAGGGGTGAGAAGCCATGTCAATGGGTGGTGGGGCGGAGGGAGCGGCGTATGGCGACGTGGCAGCCGGGGCCGAGGTCATAGGAGCGGAGGGAGTCGGGGTGGGGGCGGAAGGAGCGGCGGTGGGGAGCTGAGGGTCGGGTGTGTTGTACTGCGCGTACGATGCCTGGCGCGAGGGCGCCTGCGGCTGCCACTGCGCGTACTGCTGCGGCTGGTATGCGTACGCCCCCGCAGCCTGCGGCATCGACGGGTACATTGAGGGAGCGTGCTGTGCCGGTGCCTGCTGGGGCGGTGCCTGCACCGGCGCCGCGGGCTGTGCGTATCCGTTGGTGTAGGGCTGCTGCGTGGGCGGGACGTAGTAGCCTTGCTGCTGCGGCTGGTATGCGTACTGCTGGTAGTACGCGGCGTGCTGCGCCTCCTGCGCCTTGCGCTGGGCGTAGGCCTGCTGCCCGTCGAGGATGCGCCCGTACAGCGCGACAGCCTCGCCGAGCTTGCCCTGCATCTCCTGCAGCATCTGCGCCTTGGTGCGCTTCTCCTCGGCGTTGCGCTGGAGCTTGCCGCCGATCGCGAGCGCCTGGTCGTGCAGAAGCTGCGCGTGTGGGAAGCGCCGAAGATCACGCTCGCCGTACGCCGCCATCTGGTCGAGAGTGTTGCTGAACGTCAAGATGGTCTCCGTCTCGCGCGAGTTGAGGTCAAAGGTCGGCAGGGGCTTGAGCTCCTCCTCCATCTGCGGAGCGGAAGGGCGCGCCTCCATCTCGCGCAGGCTAGCCTCTATCGCCATGCGGAGCTGCTCGTCCTCGTCGTCGAGCGCGCCGGTCTTGAACGCCAATGGCGGCTCAGATCCCATCATGGCGCCGGGCTGTGCCTGTGCCAGACTGAGCTCGATCGCGCGCTGTAGGTCCGCGTCATAGTCCTGTCGCGTACGTGGCGTGCGCCCCGGGACAGCGGGAGCGGGCTTGTTCTTGCCGGCCTTGACCCAGCAGCTCTCGCACACGCGCACCTCGTCTTTGATGCCGAAGTGAGGGAGGGCCATCGTACGGCTGGAGCACGCCTGGTCAAACACTAGCCCACAGTTCCGGCAGTGGTGTTTCCGGTTCGTAAAGGTGAAGGCGGTGCGGCAGCGCATGCACACGTCCGAGTCGACCCACACAGGTGCCGTTGCCGTCTCAATGAGCGACGAGTTGGTTCGCTCAGGTGGAGGCGGGAACTTGATGCCGCTGTTCTTCATGTCGTTGTATGCATCGACAAAGAAGGCGAGCTCGCGCTTCTTCTCAAACGCCAGCGCCCAGCTCTGGAACATCCGCAGCGACATCTGTCGCACCTCGGCGTTCGTGGACGGGCCCTTGATGACGCCCGTCATCTCGTCGATGAACTCCTTACTGGCAATCTCGGCGAGGAAGTGGTCGCCGCCGTTCTTGATGCATGTATCCACCAGCTGCTGTCAGAGTTGTGTCGGGGTGGTGCTGACTCACGCTCAAGGCGTACATCTGGACGCGGCCGTTGGGGCTGGCGATTCGTCGTTTCAAGCTCTGCATCGCCTGCTTGGGGAGCACCGCCTTAGAGCGGATCATGTCCGTAATCTCCAGGTTGAGTGCAATGTCCTCGCCCTGCGGGAACGCAAGCTTGAGCGGCGAGCATGCCTTCTCTGGTCGTCAACGGAGGTCCACGTATCGCGGTTGGGAAGGCGGCCAAGTGGTCAGGGCGTTGTCGGCCGATGCCTGGCAACTCGCCACTCACCGACAAGCTCCTCATACTGGGTGTTGGTGGAGGATCCCCAGAGCCACGACATGGTGGGCCAGGGAGTTTGTTCGATTGTGGATGACAGATGGAGAGGTTAAACAGCAGGCGTGGCCTGGCTGAATGGCCCGAGGCGGGGGAGTGTGGGGTTGTGGTGATGGGTAGGTAGTGTGGGAAGGGAGGTGATATGCAGAGGCTGCTGATGCTGATGCCAATGGGGTCGTCGTGGGGTGTCGTTAACGAGGCTTAGGCCGAGAGGGAGAGAGGGAGAGAGAGAGAGATGGATGAGAGATGAGAGGAGGTAGAGATGGTTGACGATTACGATGCACCTAGACGAGGCAGAGTACGAGTTGCCACCGTAGGACGCATACATTGACTGCAACGTCACCGCTGGGAAGCTGGCTGCAGGCAGGCAGGCAGAGTGCCACCCAGCCGGCGTTATTAGGCCCTTAGCCCGTTGGGTGGCGTATTTCAACCTCTGTGGTGTAAGCCCTGACTAAGTGAGGGGTGTCTATACAACTCGACTGGGTGAGGTAGACAGGGAGGGAGAGGGCTCGAATCCATCAAGCAACCGCCGCTCGCCGTCGCCGCTTGTTGTCAACTCATCCTCCCCCATCTACACCAACAAACACACCCTTCTTTCTCCCCAACCGGCCACTGCTCTCCATCCAGCAGAGTACGCGCGCACAGGGCACGAAGGATACCTCGCCAATCGACTTTGCGCCCACCAGCAACGTCGTCGCGCGAGTAACCCCCAAATAGGAGCGGTGGAGGCAGCAAACACCCACACCACTCTTGCGACCCCCCCTTCTCCCTCTTCCTCCCCCATCCCTCCATCCTCGACCTCGTCTTCTGTGGATATCGACGCTCCCCAGTCCCAAATACCCCCCGCGCGGCTTTTCTAGCGCGGATCCGACGCGTACGAAGCCGTTCGCTGGATCGAAAGAACACTCGCTCGCGCGTTGTTCCACAGGCATCTCCAGTGCTTTTTGCCACCCGCTCGTGTGATTCTCCGCGTGCTGCTCCCATCCCTCGCCAGCGCATCCGCTGAGAAGACGTCGACCGCGAGCGCTCTCGCCCAACTCCCCGGCTTAAAGGCTCTCCCCGCGCTTCGATACTCCACCCAACATGACAGTCACGTTCGCCTACTCGTCTGCTCCAGTCAAGCAGATTAAGGAGATTCAGTTTGGTGTCATGAGCCCCGAGGAAATTGTAAGCGTCTCAGATGGCCTTGAAAGCGACGCCACCTTCTTACACTGCAGAAAGCCTACTCGGTGGCCAAGATTGAGCACCCGGAGGTGATGGACGAGAACGGAAGGCAGAAGGTTGGCGGTCTCATGGATCCCAAGATGGGAAGTAAGTGGCAAGCGACCGGCACATAGCTCGGGAGCTTACCCTTCTCTAGCTATCGACCGCAACTTCAAGTGTCAGACCTGTCTCGAGGGCATGGCCGAGTGCCCAGGCCACTTTGGCCACATCGAGCTCGCGCGTCCAGTCTTCCACGCTGGCTTCATTGTCAAGGTCAAGAAGATCCTGGAGTGTGTGTGCTACAGCTGTGGCAAGCTCAAGGTCGACCTGGTGAGTGACAACACAAACAGGGAGACATGGCGGTGACTAACGGCTGCAGCGCGACCCCCAGGTGTACACGGTCACCAAGCGTATCAAGCCTCAGCACCGTCTCAAGGCGATCTGGCAGATCGCGCGCCCCAAGGGCGTCTGCGAGGCGGACGACCTGAGCGAGGAGAATGGTGACGCGACCAACGAGGATGTCTACATGGACGAGAACCGTGCCTCCAAGCCCAAGGGCCACGGGGGATGCGGCTTTGACCAGCCCCAGTACCGCAAGGAGGGCCTCAAGCTCATCGGCGTGTTCAAGCCCAACAAGGACAAGGACGAGGCTGGAGCCGAGCCCGAGCGCCGCAACATCTCGGCGGGCGAGTGTCTCAACATCCTGAAGAAGATCCCCGACGAGGATCTCAACATCATGGGCCTCAACGCCGAGTACGCGCGTCCCGACTGGATGATCCTCACGGTTCTTCCCGTTCCCCCCGCAGCTGTCCGCCCCTCCATCTCCGTCGACGGTGGCGCCATGCGCAGCGAGGACGACTTGACGTACAAGCTTGGTGAGATCCTCAAGGCGAGCGCAAATGTGCGCAAGCTCGAGTCAGAGGGTGTTCCGCCAAGTGTCGTCAACGAGCACTTCGATTTGCTGCAATTCCACGTGGCCACGTACATGTAAGTCCAGCCCTTTCACTTCTTGCGCTTCTGGACGCGCTTGCGGTGCAGATGTCGCTGTTTTGAGTTGAGCTTGGAGTGCAGGGAGAGTTGTACAGATTGTCGGTGGCCGTGCGGGTGCACACACACACACGCACGCACGTACACAAGGCTACCCAGAGAACTACCCAGAGGACTCCTGCTCTCCTCTTCGCTTTCCTATCAAACCACCCGGAGAAGGAAGGATGGCGCTGACCAAACAGGGACAACGACATTGCTGGTATCCCCCAGGCTCTGCAAAAGTCAGGCCGTCCAGTGAAGGCCATCCGCGCGCGTCTCAAGGGCAAGGAGGGGCGTCTTCGTGGCAACCTCATGGGCAAGCGTGTCGACTTCTCTGCGCGTACCGTCATTACTGGTGACCCCAACATCCAGTTAGACGAGGTCGGCGTCCCCCGCTCGATCGCCATGACCTTGACGTACCCCGAGCGCGTCACGCCCTACAACATTGTGCACCTCCAGGGCCTCGTCAACGCGGGGCCTGCATCCTATCCTGGAGCTCGTTACTAGTGAGTGGAATTGTGATCCTCTGGGCGCGCTTGAGGGGTCGCGCGGTGGATGTCGTCGTCCCAAGTCGAGCTCGGGGCGCGGCGAGTCGCGGGAGTTGGACTGGTCGTCGTGTCTGCGGGGGGTGGCACACACACAGAGGCCTCGATGTCGCGGTGGCATGGCGCTGACATGGCAGCGTCAAAGACACGGGAGAGCGTATCGACTTGAAGTACCGCAAGTCCGGCGAGCCGATCAGCTTGCAGTTCGGGTGGATCGTCGAGCGGCATCTCAGGACGGGCGACTTTGTCCTCTTCAACCGTCAACCGTCTCTCCACAAAATGTCCATGATGTGCCACCGCGTTCGCGTCATGAACTACTCCACCTTCCGTCTCAACCTTTCGGTCACGTCGCCATACAACGCCGACTTCGACGGAGACGAGATGAACTTGCACGTCCCTCAGTCTGAGGAGACGCGCGCCGAGTTGAGCCAGATCGCATGGGTTCCCCGCCAGATCATCTCGCCCCAGGCCAACAAGCCCGTCATGGGCATTGTCCAGGACACGCTCTGCGGTGTTCGCAAGTTCACTCTGAGGGACAACTTCTGCGACTGGGCCCTCGTTCAAAACATCCTCATGTGGCTGCCGGGCTGGGATGGGACAGTTCCTCCCCCCGCCATCATCAAGCCCAAGCCGATGTGGTCGGGCAAGCAGCTCCGTACGTTTGACACCGGATAGACACAGATTGAGGCTAACGGGCAGTTTCTATGTGTATCCCCAAGGGTGTGAACATCGAGAAGAAGAACAGCGAGAAGCCGAGCGACATCGACGTGACCGACGAGAACGTTCTCGTCGACGACGGCGAGCTCATCTACGGTGCGATCATCAAGAACATGGCTGGCGCGTCCGCGGACGGCTTTGTGCACGTCATCTTCCGCGAGCACGGTCACGTTGCCGCTCGCGACTTCTTTTCGGCCGTGCAGATGATGATCAACTACTGGCTCCTCCACAACGGTTTCTCCATCGGTATCGGCGACACCATTGCGGACCGCGCAACCATGGCTGGCATCAACGGGCGTCTCGTCGAGGCCAAGGACACTGTGCAACGTTTCATCGCTCAGGCTGAGGCCAACGACATGAAGCCCAAGGTACGTCTGAACGGATAGACACAGAATGAGGCTAACGCTCGCAGCCCGGAATGACTATTCGCGAGAGTGTGGAGGCTGAGGTGTCCAACGAGCTGAACAAGGCTCGTGACTGGGCGGGTAAATCTGCGCAGGCCAACATCAAGGAGGACAACAACGTCAAGCAGATGGTCGTGTCGGGCTCCAAGGGTTCGTTCATCAACATCTCGCAGATGTCGGCATGTGTCGGCCAGCAGATCGTCGAAGGAAAGCGTATTCCCTTCGGCTTCCGCCACCGCACGCTGCCCCACTTCTCCAAGGATGACTACGGGCCCGAGTCGCGTGGCTTCGTCGAGAACTCGTACCTCCGTGGTCTCACACCCCAGGAGTTCTTCTTCCACGCTATGGGTGGTCGTGAGGGTCTGATTGACACGGCCGTCAAGACCGCCGAGACCGGTTACATCCAGCGCCGTCTCGTCAAGGCTATGGAGGACCTCAAGGTCGGCTACGACGGCACGGTTCGCAACTCGTCTGGTGACATCATCCAGTTCCTGTACGGAGAGGACGGCATGGACGGCTCGATGGTGGAGAACCAGTCTCTCGACATTGTTCGCCTCAGCGACGAGGCGTTTGATCGCAAGTACAAGCTCGATGTGCTCGGCGGCGGCAAGCTTGGCTTCAAGCCCAAGACGTTGCAGGCCGGCATCGACTCGTCATCGATCGAGTTGCAGGACGTTCTGGACCAGGAGTACAACTCCATCTTGGAGGACCGCCAGTTCCTGCGTTCCGAGGTCATCACCAACGGCGATGCCAAGAAGCCGCTGCCCGTCAAGATTGCCCGTATCCTCTTGAACGCGCAGCAGCAGTTCAACATCGACCCCCGCGCACCCAGCGACTTGGACCCCGTTTATCTCAACGAGAGGCGGCAGGCGCTGTTGGAGAACCTCGTTGTCGTTCGCGGAACCGACCCCATCTCGCTCGAGGCGCAGCGCAACTCGACGAGGTTGCTCTTCGCCCTCTTGCGGTCGTACCTGGCCACCAAGCGCGTTCTCGAGGAGTACCATCTCACGCGCGCGGCCTTCGACTGGGTTATTGGAGAGGTCGAGGTCAACTTCAACAAGTCGCTCATCAACGCTGCCGAGATGGTTGGCACGCTCGCGGCCCAGTCGATTGGTGAACCGGCCACCCAGATGACGCTCAACACGTTCCACTACGCTGGTGTGTCCAGTAAGAGTGCAACGGGTGGTGTCCCGCGTCTCAAGGAGGTCATCAACGTCGCCGTCAACATCCGCACGCCCGGCCTCAACGTCTACCTCGACGAGGAGTACAGCCGCGACGAGAAGTCGGCGCACCAGATTTCGAGTCAGCTCGTGCACACTCGACTCCGCGACGTCACGGCCTCGGTCGAGATCTTCTACGACCCGGACGTCGAGTCTACAGCGATCGAGGAGGACAAGGACTTTGTCGACGCGTGGTTCGCCATCCCCGACGAGGACATCAACCCTCAGAACCACTCGCCATGGCTCCTGCGTCTCGAGCTCGACCGTGCCAAGGTCAAGAACGGTAACTGGACCATGGAGGGGATCGTGTCGTCCATCATGGACACCGTGGGCAATGACGTGTTTGTGCTGCACTCGGACGACAACAACGAGAAGCTCGTCATCCGCATCCGCATTGTCAACAACAACAAGGAGGAGGACGACCTGCTGGGCGACGAGGACATGTTCCTCAAGCGTATCGAGGGCACGCTTCTCGACCAGGTCGAGCTGGGTGGCATCCCTGGTATCCGTCGTGTGTTCCTGTCCAAGGGCAAGAAGAACGTCATCAACGAGAAGGGCGAGTTCTCCATCAAGGAGGAGTGGTTCATCGAGACCGAGGGCATCAACCTGCTGCAGGTCATGGCCGTGCCTGGTGTCGACGCGAACCGTACGTACTCGAACCACGTCTACGAGGTCTGGGAGAAGCTCGGTATCGAGGCTGCCCGCAACGGGTTATACGAGGAGATCCTCAACGTCCTGGACAAGGCTGGTTCGTACGTCAACTATCGTCACACGGCGCTCCTCTGCGACCTCATGTGCAACAAGGGCGCCCTCATGTCGATTACCCGTCACGGTATCAACCGTACCGACGCCGGTGCGCTTTCGCGCTGCTCGTTCGAGGAGACGGTCGAGATTCTTCTCGAGGCCGCTGCCGTCGGAGACATTGACGACTGCCGCGGCGTCGCCGAGAATGTCCTGCTCGGCCAGATGGCACCCATGGGCACGGGCGCGTTCGATGTGTCGCTCGACTTGGGCATGCTCAAGGACGTGATTGTCGACCACCGTCTGCCAGTCCAGAACATGATGCTTGCGAGCAACATGGGCGGCATGACCCCGGGCGGCAACATGACGCCGTACGACAACTTCTCGCCCATGTGGAACGGTGGTGGTGCGGTGGGCCAAGCGGCGTTCTCGCCCATCCAGAAGAGCAACAACGACGAGGGTGGTGGCTACGCGATGGGCTACGGCATGTCGCCCATGGCTGGCATGTCGCCGTACGCGCCGACGTCCCCCGCGCCTGGGTGGTCGCCCACCTCGCCGTTCGCGGTCACGAGCCCCTCGTACTCTCCAACTTCGCCATTCGCGGGTGGCGCGACGTCTCCTTGGGTGCCCCGCGGTGCGGGCGGCTACGGTGCCACGAGCCCGATGTACTCGCCCTCGTCGCCGCAGTACTCGCCGACCTCGCCGTCGTTCTCCCCCTCGTCGCCGACGTTCTCTCCATCCTCCCCGACGTTCTCCCCCGCCTCGCCGGCTTATGGCGGCGGTGCGACTGGCTACTCTCCTGCCTCGCCCGCGTACAGCCCCACGTCGCCAATGGGCAACGCGACCTCCCCGCGCTACTCGCCCACGTCGCCGACGTACTCCCCGGCCTCCCCGGCCTTCTCCCCGACGTCGCCGGCGTACTCGCCCACGAGCCCGCAGCCGTTCACGGCGACGTCGCCAAAGTACTCGCCTACTTCGCCCCAGTTCTCCCCCACGTCTCCGACGTACTCCCCCGCGTCGCCGCAGTACAGCCCCACGTCGCCGCAGTACTCGCCTGCCTCGCCGGCCTACTCGCCGACGAGCCCGCAGTACTCGCCCACCTCTCCTGGCGGAGCGGCGGGTGGCGCGCAGGGCCGTCCGAACGGGCGTTCCGGCTGGGGCTCGAACCGCGGCGGCTACGCGTCCAGCCCGAGCTGGAGCAAGCCCAAGTAAGCCGCATGCCGAAGTGATGTGCCGGGTGCTACGGGTAGCCGGGGGGGTGACCCGAGCGTAAATCCCTGCGTTATGCTTTCCACTGGCGTGTTGGTTGGGCGATGGCTGGGAGAGGTGGTGATTTGAGTTGATGGAAGGAAGTGTGGGTGGTTGAGGTGGCTCCAGAAACCAAACATCGATATAGAAATGGGCGCGTCGCGTCCGCCATTGCATGGGCTACGGCCCCTAGTATCCTGTACGCTGTAACAATGCATCGATGCAGCATAACCGCGGGAGGATGCGAGCGAAGGAGAGGGAGTGTAAGTGCGTGAGGTGGTGAACCTGAACACCGCTGTGAGCGGTCAGCAGGGCACATGTGCCACGGCGCTGTCCACCTGGAGCCCTGAATGGTGCCGTAGCTGTGGCTCCTGGGTGAGCGAACATTCCGTCCACAGCCACGTCAATCCTGGACACCCCATTAGGAAGGAGGGGAGAAGACTATCCCAAGATCATCCGAAGCTAATAAGAGTTTATCCGAAATGTATTGAAGGCCAGCATTGACGGTGTCCAGGAATGGCCAGGCAGGAAGCACGGTTCAGGATGGCCTTGTGCAGCCGCCGTGAGAAATCATCTTTTGAGGGCGATTTGTCACCCTCGTTCCCCAGGGTGGAGACCATTTCGCTCCAGGGTGAGGCCTGGCGAGCAAGAACGGCTGATGCCATGACGTAGTGCTGTTCAGATCCGAGATTGGATCGTGCTGTCATGCCTGTTGGGCTACGCCTGTCTGGCAGCATCATTCACCGAATACCTACCATGGCGGTGTGCGGCACACATCAGAGCTCATCAGATGCAATCGGTTGCGCGGGCCATCGGGCCATGCTTGTCAGTGAGATGACTTGCCTGGCGCTGTGCACAGGCGGTGAGAATCGCCTTCTGTGCTCTGAGTGACAGATGGGAAGGAACAGCTTGCGGCTCACTCCCCGCGCTCTTCTCTACCGAGCTTCAAGCTCGCTGGACAGCCCATTTCAGCGGCTGCTCTGGAGGCCTGTCTGGCCAGAGGCCCACCTTTATGCAGCTCCTTAGGCCGCCCGTATCGGTGGTCTACCTCACCCATCGGACTCGGCGGGATGGCTGTCGTGACTTCCAGGTCCTCCAATCTCGTCGCCCCCTGTAACTCGCCGTCATGTCCCACCTCCGCCCTCTCCATGACCATAGCCCTCCGCCGAGCCTGCTACCGGGTGGCTGCCCTGCTGGACAGCATGGAGCTACGTGGGGACGGGGTTGGAGGTCGCGCTCGGCCGCACCTCCCAGCAGCCGTCAGATCGTCAGCTCCCGCAGCCCCGGACCGCATCTCGTAGCTATGCAGAAGTGGTAATATACAGTTGTCTCGTTGCAGGGGCTACGCCACCCCAAACTTGGCCTTGATGGCGTCGGCGCCCTCGGGCAGCCCGTCGAACGCGGTGACCATGCGCGGGTCGGAGCGGAAGACGAGGACGGGCGCGGGCTCCTCGGGCTGGATGGTGGTCGAGCGCGCGACGGAGGTCGTGTCGCCGTGCGTCGAGGGGGCGGGGGAGGTGGAGGCGCGGAGCTGGGGTTAGCGGGGGGAGAGGGAAGGGGAGGCAAGCGAGCGGAGGGAAGGGGAGGGGTGGGGAGGCGGCGAGGAACCCGGCAGCGGGGGCCAGTTCCTGCCTCCTCTCTAGGAGTCGGGCGGGAGGGAGGGAAGAAGCACCTGCGAGGCCTTGAGTGCTGGGTGGGGCGGGAAGCGGCGCATGGTAGGTTGCAGCCTGCGACCAGTCGGATGTCGAGGTGGCCACCGCTCACCGCTCGACCACTCGACCGCTCGGCCCGCTCGGGCCAGCCTCCCTCCACCAGTGACTTCCCAGCTCCAGCACCTCCTCCTCTATTCCCCCTCATCCTTGCCCTGTCACAGGTAGACTCACAGTCGAAGCGGGCGAGAAGAGCTCGCGGCGCGGCGATTCTGCAGTCAGCTACTTGTGACCTTCAAGCTGCCCGACTCACCGATGCCCCCCATCGTCCCCTTGACGGCGGGCAGGGGCACGCGGCGGTGCACGTGCGCGGCGCTGCTCGTGGCAGAGACGGGCGTGCGCGGCTCCTCGGTGCTGGAGCGGTCGTCGCGCATGGTGTTGTGGGAGGAGGGTTGTTGGGTGGCGGAAATTGTGGAGGTTGTTTGGACACGTGAGCTGGGTGGAATGCGGGTAAACCGCGTAAATCGGGCGCGCTCGTTGGCGGATACTCACCTCCGCACCGAGGATCGAGTACGTCATCCGTGTCACGGGCGGACTGTTCAGTCTCCCACTCCAACTGCTGCTCCCACGACCCACGGCCCCTCTTGTTCCGGAGCTGCTCGGGATGCAGTCGCTCCACGCTGTTCCTTGCGCCTCGGTCTGCGCTCGGCCCCAGTTGGCCCCATGTCCAGCCATGTCCAGCCATAAATAGCGCCTGGTGCTCCAACGCCACCCCCACTAACCCGCTAACATGCCACTCCTCGCCAAGCTCAAGAAGGCGTTCATCCCGCCCGACGCCAAGGCGGCGTACGCGGCCCCCGCGGGCGCCACCCGCTCCCACGTGTGGATGGAGGTGGCGGTGGGCGACGCCAGGCCCGGCCGCATCGAGATGGGTGCGCCCTCCGCCGACGTGGCTGACGGCAGAACTGTTCGACGAGACGGTCCCCAAGACGGCGGCCAACTTCCGCGCCCTCTGCAGCGGGGAGCACACGCGTGCCGGCCAGCGCGCGGGCTACGAGGGCGCGACCTTCCACCGGGTGTGAGTCCTGGTCCACTGCAGCTAACCCAGCGTGCCCGGCTTCATGATCCAGGGCGGCGACTACATCCGCGGGGACGGGACGGGCGTCGACTCGATCTACGGCGGCGCGTTCCCCGACGAGAACTTTACGATGAAGCACGCGGTCCCGGGCCTGCTGAGCATGGCCAACTCGGGGCCCGGGACGAACGGGTGCCAGTTCTTCATCACCACCGCCCCCGCCGACTTCCTGGACGGCAAGCATGTCGTCTTCGGGCGGGTTACGAATGGGATGGACGTCGTCAAGGCCATCGAGAACACGCCGACGGGGGCTAATGATCGCCCGCAGCAGCCTGTGCGGATTGTTTCCTGCGGCGTCTCGGGCGGCGCGGGTGCGGCGGCTGGTACTGCTGCAGCGGCTGGTGCTGCTGGTGTCGGTGCAGCTGGTGCTGGTGCTGCCACGGCCGGCGCCGGCGCCGCGGCGAACCGCCCCGCGCCCGAGGTGGGCGCCGCGCACGCTGCCAACCCCCGCGCGGGGCCGCAGGACGAGCTGGCCGCCACGCAGGGCGGCGCGGCGGGCCTCGACCCCGCCACCTCGGCGACGGGGACCAGTGCCGCCCCCGCAGCCCACAACTTTGAGGGCACGGGCCCGCCCGTCGATACGAGCGGTGCGCCGCTCGACGCCGCCCCCAGCTCGGGCAAGCTCGCGGCGGGTGCGGAGGGCCGCCTCGCCGGTGCCGCGGGCGCTGGGCTCGCGCATCACAACCAGCACGCCGCGGGCGCCGCTCCGACCACGGGCGTCGGGCACGGCAGCGAGCAGTACCACGACGCGGTGGAGCACCACGAGCCCCAGGCCGCGGGTCCGGGCGGGTACGACTCGGGCGCGGCGCTCGACTCCATGCGCTCGCGGCACGACCCGCTCGACCCGCGCTCGGGGCGGGGCTACGCCGACGGCGCGGAGCTCGGCTCGGCGCTCTCCACCGGCTCGGCGGCGGGATACGGCGGCGGCGCGGCGGTAGCTCCGACCGCCTCGAACCCCGAGGGCAAGCGCACGAGCGCCTTCGCCTCCGCGGCCGTCGACTACGCGTCCCCCACCCTCCGCGACAACGTGCAGGGCGGCGTGATGGCGCGCTCGCCCGAGACGTCCACGCACCCCCTGAGCCCGATGACGACCGCGGCGACGGTCGTGCCCCAGGGCCAGCAGGGGTACAGCTCGGGCGCGGCGCTCGACTCGATGAAGTCGCGGCACGACCCGCTCGACCCGCGCTCGGGGCGGGGGTACGCGGACGGCGCGGAGCTCGGCTCCGCGCTGTCGACTTCCTCCGCGGTGAGCGGGTACGGCGGGGGCGCGGCGGTGCAGCCCACCGCGTCGAACCCGCAGGGGAAGCGGCGCGCGAGCGCGTTCGCGTCCGCCGCCGTGGACTTTGCGTCGCCCACCCTGCGGGATAATGTCCAGGGGGACGTTATGGCGCGGTCGCCGGAGAGTGCGGCGCCGATCGGTGCCGGACAGGCGGGGGGCGGCGGGTTCAAGGCGCTGTACCGCCGTATCTCGCGTAGCCACGACAAGGACCCGCAGCCCAACACCCTCGCGCAGGCGACGCCGCCCCAGGCTATCCCCGGTGGGGGTGCACCCACCTCGCCTGGCGGGCGCCACGCGGCGCTCGGCAGCGCGGTCCATGACTTTGCTGGCACCCACCCCGTCGACCACCGCCGCGAGGTCGACGGCCAGCTCGCGACGTCCCCGCCCGTCAACCGGATGTAGCCAAAATCAGTGCACGTTGTCTGATAGTTGTGTTAATATGAATGCTCTCTGCTCCCGGCTGTGCTCTTCTCACGCGCCGCAGCTGCAACAAAGATCCATCAGAATACTGTAGTAGAACGGTATACACACGGCTGGCGCACAGCGCCAGCTGCGACCCAGAATTAGAGCATGAGGGCGCCGGTGGCGAGGCCGACAACGGCCGCGCCGAGCACAGCAAGGCCACTGGAGGGGAACAGCGACACGGCGTTGTTCCTGAGCGACGTCACGGACATCTCAGTGGCAGCGCCAGTGCCCGAGGGCGACGACGAGTCGTCACCGCCAACGTTGGGCGAGGGCGTGACGGAAGTCGTGGGCGCGGGGATGCCGTTCATCTGCGCAGCAGCGACGAAGGGCGCGTTGCCGTTCGAGTCATAGTAGTCGAGGAGGATGACGTTGGGGTTGCGCCCGTAGAGCATGTTGCAGTTCCCCACGTGGAAGCCGATCGAGCCGGCGCCGTCGGCGGCGTTGGTCTCGTTGAGCTTGTCCTTGTTGGGCACGAGGACGGCCTGGCCAAAGATCTGGAACTCCTTGTCAAGGAAGTGGTTGATCATGTACATCATCGAGTTGGACTGGCCGTTCGAGCGGTCGACACCGCACGCCCACTCCTGGTCAACAGCGTCTGCTGTTAGCGCAACCCTTGCCCAGAATAGCTTGGGATGGTTCGTGCAGGCACAGCCTCCGCACAACCCATGGCACCGTGCACTCACTGTACTTGGTCTCCCACATGTTGGTGAACTCGTCAATGATCCAGGGCACGGCGGTAAAGTCGGCGCTGTTGTCGAGGAAGACGACGAGACGGGTGCCGGCGTCAATGAGCGAGCCGAGCGTGGGCCACTGGTCGACGCTGGTGGCAGCCTGCGCGGGCGAGTACGCGAGCTTGTCGAGGCCGGCAGCCTGGAAGATGGACTGGAACTCGGCAGGCTTGTGGTTGTTGATGTTGACCATTACGAGCGTGACGACTGCGTGTGTCAGATGTGTGTCAGCCAAGCATCGACCCACCATCGTTGGGGTTCTTGTTCATCCACGCAGCCACCTTGGACAGGTAGTCCTGCAGGGTACCGCCGTCCTTGAGCGTCTGCGTCGTCAGCCTACCCTCTCTACACGCACGTCGGCGCGTTGCACTTACACAGGACGAGTGGCACACGTTGATCGTGTCGCCGCTGGTGTGGGTCTGGACCTGGAGCGCGCGCACGCCGTCATTCTGGTGTCAGTTTAAGATGACTGAGGTGCGAAATAAAGTTGACGCGCGACTGTCCCAAGCTCTTGGCTCCGGACTGGTCGGGGAGGTACAAACTCATGTCTGCCGTTCCGCTCCGCGAATAGCACACGCGAGCGCATCGTGCGACTCCTTCCCTCCCCGCCCGCTTCCCGCCAAACCCGGGAACACACACTCACCAGCTGCGCAGTGACGTCCTTGGCCTGGTTGTCGGCGGCGTTGGTGCCCACAGCGTACGAGTTGTGGGTGCCAATGTAGGTGACGTTGGAGTAGAGACGTTGGCAGAGGGCGTCGTTGCCGTTGCAGTTGGTCGCAGCCAGTGCCGAGGCCGCGAGGGACGCGGCGAAGAGTGTGGTGGAGAGGCGCATGGTTTAGGGATGGGGACGAGTGTATGTGTTGTGGGGGGGGTGGTGTGTAGATGGCTACAGTTGTACAGAGGAGTGTCCGTGGGTAGTTGCAGACTGTTGATCCAGTGACTCGAGGTGCGGACTGCGAGGCGAGAGGAAAAAAGAGGGCGAGCCTGACGTGGGGTGGGCAGTTGAGCAAGTGAGCGATGAGCGAGGGAGAGAGCGAATGTAAAGAGGGTGGGTAGAGTGTGTGCACGCTTCGGGGCTGTGCGAAGTGGGATGGATGGGGGGGGGGGGGGGGGGGGGGGGGGGGGAATGGGATGGGATGCGGTTGTGAAGGGAGGGAAGGCGATCCGAAATGCGTGGGTCGGTGGCCGGTGGGTGGTGGATGGTGGGCGCGGTGAGGATGCGACGAGGGACGCGAAGGGGCACGCGAGGGACGCGAGGGGGTTCCGGGGAAAGAAGGGAGGAATGCAGTCTGATCGATGCGATGCGACTAGAGCCGTTGACCTCTTCAAAGGAATGCGCTGCTCTTTGAACAATGGCGATGAAATACCGAGGTACGGGGGCGATGAGTGCGATGAGAGTGACCAGACGAGCAGGACGAGGAGGATGGGCCCAAGGGCGATGGATCGATGTGAATCGGTGAGGAAGAAGGGGGGTGGTGGTTGTAGAATGCGCAGCAGAGGTCACCGAAAGATCCAAATACACACCGACGTGGGCCCTCGCACCAACCCTCTCCCTCTCCACCCACCCTGTCGCATGGTTCATTATCACTTTGGCTGCTAATAAATAGGGTGCGCTAAGCTTTCTGGGCGTGCACTAATCGACAGACTGCGCACGCTGGGCACGCTGGGCGGTCTGGGCAGGCTGGGCGTGGCTGGGCATGTTTGCTGGGTGGCCCCTTGTTCGGGACCTGCGGCGCTGCGGCTCGCGTCCCATGGCCCCGATCGTGCACCACCCGCACACCACAAACAAAAACCTTTCAACCGCTCCCATTACTCTTCAGGGTGCTCGTTTCTATTCACGGACTATTCTTCGGCTCTCAAAACTAATGGCGAGGTCAATCGACGCGCACCGCGCGCGTCGTTGACCCCTGGCGGCTGGCGGCTGTGGGCTCGCGGGGGGGCCGATGGCGCCCGGGTGACCGGGGTGGGGTTCCTGGTCCTGAGACAGAGCACCCTCAACACTCAGTTGACCCTGACAGCCATTTGCCACCCAAAGGCGATACACGGATCCAAATCCAACCACGAGTATTATCACTCCCACGTCATTATTTTGCCGATCGCAGCACACAGCCTTGCGTGCATGGAGAACGTTTGCTGCGGCGGAGAAATGACGTCTGTGCACGTGGCCAGACCCCACATCCCCAGAAAACGTTGTCGGCTCTTACCTCCTGCAGCTCCTGCCCTCACCAAAGCCACTGCTCGAAACGCCGTTGGACAGCTTGCATTGTCCCCCGAAGTGCAGGAGAGAGGCAAGTGGGTGAAGAGGGAGGGAATGCCGACGTGGAGTACGTTGCAGTGGGGCCTGGGCATCGAATGACGATCCTCACACTGCCCACGATCAACCATGATTCTCCGATCGGGATGGTTTGGACTAGCTCTGCGTGGGCACAGCAAACGTTTGCTTTGATGCAGAGAGGTACAGTCGCAGGCGTTCAGGCCCGATGACACGTTTGTTCACAGCAACGAGGTCATGGATCATGGATCAAGCAGGCCAAGCAAGGGGGGCGAGGGGCGTTGCTGGAATAGGATGTTGGCCACCCGGGTCTGGCCGAAGTCAATTAGAAAATCGAAAACAACGGTTAGCATGTGATCATCAACCCATCAACCCCACCATTCCAACCCCTCCACCGTACGGCTTACTCCACCCACAAGTATTGGCGGCTTGAGCGTTACCCCACTGTTGCACCCACCACCCAGCCACTTATTGTCAACAACACGCGCGCCACCTACCACCAACACCCCCACATCATCTCATCTTTCCTCCACACACTCGTCCTCGCTCGCGCCACTCAACCCATTCATCTACTTCTTCTGCCTCAGAGGGCACCAGCTCGCACTCCGAGCTGGTCGCCTTTGCCACCCAACTCTCACACCCAACTTTAGTCTTGCATCCCATTCACAACCTCCACGCCACCCTCCACCGCCACCATCATGCCGGCCACCCTCTCCCCCTTCCGCTACATCCAGGTAGCCCGCTACCTCATGCAGTGGTGGCTGGACACGGCACCGGGCCTCGCTGCACGCCGCAAGGCGGCGCAAGAACGAGCCGCCCGCATCATGTACGCGCCAAGGCTGCGTGGGCGCGCCATGGCCGCCGCCGCCGCGACCGCCCAGGTGTCCGAGGACGTCGAGACGCCCCGTGCCCGCCGCGCCGCGCGCCACCTGGGCGTCGATGTCGTCGACAAGCCGTCCGCAACGCCCGACGACGCCGGAGTTCTTTTGCCTCGCCCTGACGCCCACCCCAACCTCCACTTCCCCAGCGAGAATACCGAGATCTACCGGCTCATGAACGACGACCGCGCGTACATGGAAGGCTCGATGAAGGCTCCCCGCGAGATCATCGTGCTGTGTCACGGTGAGTATGGAATATGGGGACGGCCCCGGCGACATGGACGTGCCATGGAGCTCCCCTCGCCGCCCCTCGAAACGTGGGTCCGAGCACAACTAACCCCACAGGTCTGTACGGATTCTCCACAGCCACTCCCATCCCCCTCTTCCCCTCGCTCAAGCTCCACTACTGGGCGTCCGTCCTCGAGGTCCTCCGTGACCGCTTGGGCGCCAAGGTGGTCGTCGTGGGTGTCAAAGGGTACGTGGTTTCGGACTTTTGAGCACATGTTCCGTGCCTGGTTCGCTGACATGATTTCAGAACGGGCTCGATCCAAGAACGTGCGGAACAGATGCACAAGTTCCTCAAGAACTACCTCCCAAGAGGCGTCGGCGTCAACTTTGTCGCCCACTCGATGGGCGGCCTCGACTGCCGGCACCTGATTTCCTCGATCCAGCCCACGGAGTACAAGCCACTGAGCTTGACGACGATCGCTACCCCACACCACGGATCGCCGTTCATGGACTGGTGCGCCGCGAACATTGGTGTTGGGTCACAGGAGTTCAAGGACCACATTGCTGCCAACCTGCCCTTCACGATGAAGGCGCCCTTGCTCTCGATCCCGGGCAAGTCCACACCAAAGGACACGTTCGGCATCTTCACCTCGGCTCTTACCAACTACCTCCTGAACATCTTTGATTCGCCAGCCTACTACAACCTCCGAACCGACTACCTCCGAGACCACTTCAACCCCGCTACACCCGACGACCCGAATGTCAAGTACTACTCGGTTGCCGGGCGCATTGCCAAGCTCTCGGTGCTGCACCCATTGTGGTTCCCGAAGCTTGTGCTCGACAGTGCGGCTGAGAAGGGGTATCCCGAAGGCGAGACACCTCCGGGTCACGCGTACGAGGGCAACGATGGGCTCGTTTCGGTGGCGTCGTCAAAGTGGGGCGAGTTCATGGGCGTCGTCGACGGCTGCCACCACTGGGACCTGCGCGGCGAGGGCGGGTTATGGCCTGCCACCAACTCGCTCAAGTTATCGTCGGAGAGCAACACTGTCCTTGGCCTCGGTGACGACATTGAAGCGACGACGCGGTGCGAGTCGTCCGACGACAAGGGTCCCGGGGCCAAGCCGGACGAGCAGCTCAACCGCGCGCAGCACGACCGCGACCTCGCAACAGCACGCCTCATGTCGCCCGGCAAGACGCCGGACCAGGCCAAGCCCGCCGGCACCAACGGGTGGGACATGGCCATGGTCGGCCAGCTTGTCGACTGGGTTGGGGACCTGTTCCCTGGCGACAAGAAGGACGATGAGCGGACGTCGCAGCTCGCGGACGCGCAGAAGGAGATGGACGCGCGCAGGGAGTCGCAGGCGGAGCGCGCCAAGACTGTGGTGCGGGACAAGTTTGACCTCACACGGTTCTATGGCGGGCTGATGCTGCGGTTGCGCGAGGAGGGGTTGTAATGGCCTGAGGGTCGGGCGCATCCGACGTCAGCAGTAGAACACATATCGAATACATCAACAGCATTAGTAGTAGAGAGTAGTTGTCATTCAACGGACATGAATAGCATAGCATTGAGCGTTTGGCGATGTGTATTGAGCCTGGTGCTGAGGCTGAGATGCTTGATGGATTGATGGGCCAGATGCAGGCAATTGCAGGCTAGGCAATCGATCGGGGCCGGAACATCTGTAAGATTAGATTTCCCACGGTGGGTGTTGCCGGGTGGTTGGGTGCCAAGGACGTCATCGGCCGGAGTAGAGCGAGCGACGGGTGGAGTTGGGTGGATGGCTGACGGGACGATGAGCGCACACTTCAACGCACGCACTGACTCTCTCTACGCGCCAACACGCGCATGTCATCTCGCCCGTCGATCCTGATCCCCCACAACCTCATCCTCTTTCTTGCCACCCACTCCCAATCCATCACCCACCTCTCCCCCCGCCACCCAATCCATCATGCCAGCCGACCCGCCCCGCGGGCCAGGCATCTGTGCGATGCGCGGCAACTGTGGCCGCGCGTCCATGTTCGGCGCCGAGCTCCCCTGCCCCGACTCGGACCCGGCGACCAAGGTCACCCCCTCCCCCGGATCCGCTGACCCCAGACGGACGACAAGGTGCGCGGCCTCCTCGCCACCGTGTGCGGGCCAGCCTACAACATCCCCGACAGCGTGTGCTGCACCGCCGCGCAGGTCGAGGCCCTCGCCGACCAGGTGGGCCAGGCCGCCCCGCTCATCGCCGCGTGCCCGGCATGCATCAACAACTTCCGCGCCTTCTTCTGCGACTTTACCTGCTCGCCCGACCAGAGCACGTTCATGGCTGTGACCAAGACGCAGCGCACCACCACGGGCCAGAAGGCCGTCAAGGAGATCAACTATGCCGTGTCCGACGAGTTTGCGCAGGGCTTCTTTGACAGCTGCAAGAGCGTGCAGTTTGGCGCGACGAACGGGTTCGCAATGGACCTCATCGGCGGCGGCGCGACGACGCCCCACGACTTTCTCAAGTACATGGGCGACGTGCGGCCCGGCCTCGGGTCCCCCTTCCAGATCAACTTTCCGGGGGGGACAAACTACACGCGCGCGCCGCTCTCGTGCGCCGACAGCGGCATCGACTCGCGCTGCGCCTGCGCGGACTGCCCCTCCGTCTGCCCCTCCCTCCCGTACGTCCCGCCACCCGACGAGCCGGGGTGCAAGGTCGGCAAGCTGTCATGCCTGACGTTCACCCTGCTGCTGGTGTACGGCGCCCTCCTCGCCATCGGTCTCACGTACTATGCCGCGCGCACCGCCCTCCGCGCCAGGAGGCGGCAGTACGAGCGCATGGCGCTCACCGACCCGCCCCTCTCCCCCACCACACCTGGGCTCGAGGGCCTCGTGGGCCGCGGCTCCAGTGGCGCTGACACCGACTCGGGGCCAAGCGGCAGCGTCCACTTCCGGCTGGGGCGCGGCGCGTCCCTTCTCGACCCGATGGAGCACCTCCAGCCGAAGCAGAACCAGATCAACGCCGCCCTCCGCCGCTTCTTCTACCGCCTCGGCCTGTTCTGCGCCTCCCACCCCCTCGTGACCTTTGGGTTGGCAACGCTTGTCATCGCCCTCTTGAATGTCGGGTGGACGCGCTTCGCCGTCGAGACCGACCCTGTACGCCTGTGGGTTGCGCCTAGCTCCGAGGCAGCGGCACAGAAGGCCTTCTTCGACGAGTACTTTGGCCCGTTCTACCGCTCCGAGCAGTTCTTCATCACGGCCAAGGACGGCGGCACGCCGCTCTCGTACGACACGCTTGAGTGGTGGCTCGACACCGAGGCGCAGATCAAGAAACTCGCCTCACCGTCCGGGACGACGCTCAAGGACGTGTGCTTCGCCCCCTCGGGCAAGGGAACGCCGTGCGTCGTGCAGTCTGTCAGCGCGTGGCTTGGCGAGGACTTGGAGGAGTGGGGCGATGGCTGGGACAAACGTATCAAGGACTGCGCCAGGCGCCCCGGCGAGTGCCTTCCGGACTTTGGCCAGCCGATCGACCCCAAGCTCATTCTCGGTGGCGCCGAGGGCAAGTGGCTCGACGCCAAGGCGCTTGTGGTCACCTACGTCGTGAACAACTACGAGGAGGGCGACGACCGTCTCCCGGCCACCGAGGAGTGGGAGCGCACCCTTGAGACGTTCCTGGCCGGTCTCGAGCGCCCCGAGGGAATCAAGCTGTCCTTCTCCACTGGCGTATCCCTCGAGGAGCAGCTCAACAAGAGCACCAACACGGACGTCAAGATCGTCGTGCTCTCCTACCTCGTCATGTTCCTGTATGTGTCGCTGTCGCTCGGCGGTGGGCGTGTGCCCAAGCGCGAGATTGGTCGCATGTTCAAGCGTCTCGGCGCGGAGATCCACAAGCTCGCCTTCCGCCTCGGCATCGCCCGCACGCTGCCAGACCACGAGGCAATCGAGCCGTCGCTCCACACCGTCCCCACCCTCCTCCTCGTGAACTCCAAGTTCACGCTGGGACTCTTTGGCATCGCGATTGTGCTCATCGCCGTGAGCACGTCTGTGGGGCTGTTCTCCCTCCTCGGCGTGCGCGTGACCCTCATCATCGCCGAGGTCATCCCGTTCCTCGTCCTCGCCGTCGGCGTCGACAACGTCTTCATCCTTGTGCATGAGCTCGACCGCCAGAACGCTCTGCACGCCGCGCCCGACGCCCCGGCAAGACCCGTGGATACCGACAGCGACGATGAGATTGAGTTTGGGAGACCGCCGGCCGCCGGGTTAAGTGCTGAGGAGCGTGTCGCGCGCGCCGTGGCCCGCATGGGCCCGTCCATCCTGCTCTCGAGCACGACTGAGGTGGTCGCGTTCGCTTTAGGTGCGCTCGTCCCCATGCCCGCGGTGCGCAACTTTGCCGTCTACGCCGCCGGCAGCGTGCTCATCGGCGCGCTCCTCCAGGTGACCGTCTTCGTCAGCGCAATGGTGCTCGACCTCAAGCGCTCCGAGGCGGGGCGCATGGACATCTTCCCGTGCATCCCGCTCCGCGGCAAGATCAGGCTCGACGAGGGTGCCGCCTCCGAGGGCGTCATCCACCAGTTCATCAGAAGAGTTTACGCCCCGTTCATCTTACGGCCGGAGGTCAAGCACGGCGTGCTGGCGGCCTTTGGCGCTCTCCTCCTCGTTTCGGTCGTCGGCATCCAGCGCATCAACCTCGGCCTCGACCAGCGCCTCGCCCTCCCGCCCGACTCGTACCTCGTGTCCTACTTCAACGACCTGGACGCATACCTCGACGTCGGGCCGCCCGTGTACTTCGTCGTCCGCGGCGGCGACACGGCCGAGCGCGATGGCCAGCAGGAGCTCTGCGGGCGCTTTACGACCTGCATGGAGCTCAGTGTGGCCAACACCCTCGAGGCGGAGCGCAAGCGCCCGGATAGCAGCTTCCTCGCTGCCCCACCAGCCGCGTGGATCGACGACTTCCTGCAGTGGACAAACCCCGCGTTCGACAGCTGTTGCCGTGTGCGCAAGGCCGACCACTCGGTGTTCTGCCGCTCCCGCGATTCCGACCGGCTCTGCCAGCCCTGCTTCGCCGGCCGCGAGTGGGACAGCACGATGGCTGGCCTGCCGACTGGCGATGAGTTTGCCCGCCTCCTCGACCAGTGGCTGGCTTCGCCGGCAGACGACAGCTGCCCGCTCGGCGGTCTGCAGGGCTACTCGGCCGCTGTCACTCGCGATGAGCACGGCACTCCCAACGCGTCCCACTTCCGCACGTTCCACACCCCGCTGCGCACGCAGAACGACTTCATCCACGCCCTCGCGGCCGCCCGCCGCATCGCGGGCGACATCTCCCAGCGCACGGGCCTCGACGTCTTCCCCTACTCGCTCTTCTACGTCTTCTTCGACCAGTACGCCTACATCCGCGGGATGACGGTGCAGGTGCTCGCGCTCGGCGCGGGCGCCGTGCTGGCGATAACGAGCGTGCTTCTGGGAAGCTGGCGCACCGGCCTCGTGGTGACGGGCACGTGTGTCCTCGCCGTCCTCAACGTCATGGGCGTCATGGGCTTCTGGCACATCAGCCTCAACGCCATCTCCCTCGTGAACCTAGTCATCTCGCTGGGCATCGCGGTCGAGTTCTGCTCCCACCTCGCCCGGGCATTCATGGGCGCCGGCGGGCTGCTGTACGACGAGAAGCGCGCCGAGCGCGACGAGCGCGTCTACACGGCCCTCGTGGACGTCGGGCCCTCCATCTTCTCGGGCATCACGCTCACCAAGCTTGCGGGCATCTCGGTGCTCGCGCTCACGCGCTCAAAGCTCCTCGAGACCTACTACTTCCGCATGTGGCTCGCGCTCATCCTCGCCGGTGCGCTGCATGGCCTCGTCCTCCTCCCAGTACTGTTGACGTACTTTGGCGGGGCGGGGTACGCGCTCGAGGACACGGACGAGGACTGGGTGACGAGCCAGATGCGCCGGCCCATGGACTATGAGCGGGCGCCGTTTGACGACGACGACGTGTTGTCCGATGATTAAGAGTAGATGTAGAACTAGAATGCATGTGGTCTTGAAGTTCTGGCGCGTCTTGTCGCTGTACTCCTCCGT
Source organism: Cutaneotrichosporon sp. PK4640 (assembly GCA_023630115.1). Taxonomy (NCBI): domain Eukaryota; kingdom Fungi; phylum Basidiomycota; class Tremellomycetes; order Trichosporonales; family Trichosporonaceae; genus Cutaneotrichosporon; species Cutaneotrichosporon sp. PK4640. The sequence goes on along the minus strand of JAMALN010000312.1, from coordinate 877 downwards.
CTTCATGGACGGCAATGCCTTGCACCACAACAAGAGCCACAGGCCAGGGGTGGAGGTGGAGCAGCAGAGAAGGGCCGGGATCCAACAAACCAAACACCCTGCTCGACAGCGTCGCGCTACGAGGGACGTGCAGGGTGGAGGTTGGTCTGTGATGGCCGTGCGCGGTGGAGGTGGTCGGGATGAAAGCCTGCTCGCGACAGCGGCAAGGTGATGGCCGATGTCGATCTTCACCTGCCACTCGCTGGATCGCTGTCTCGGCGTCTTGCATCTCTTGGCGCTGCATCACTCCGGGAAACGACCTCCAGCTTCCGGGGCCAGTTTCCGGGGACGTGCGGGGAGGCAAGTCGGAGCTGCAGCACCTCCACCGCCTCCCTTCGGCATCTTGGTTGACCCGCCTCCACATTCCCTCGCGCTCCTCGCCAAGGGCGCGGGGTCAGGTGAACAGCGCTCGGCCCTCGTCGGGGTCCGTTCCGGAGGTTGTGATGGGATGGAGAGTGCGGGTGACATGGATGGACGAGCCGACTATCGGCGGATGAATGATTGGCCGTTAAGAGTTGAACCTCCACTTTGATTACATCCGGTGCATAGCCGCTTAGACGATGAACCGACAACAGACACGCGACCTCTGCCTCACACCACGAATGAAGGACCGGTCTTTACCGTCAGCATGTCAGGCACGCCTTCGGCCCGGTCCATCGCCACCCCAAGACATACTCCGACAGACCCACTCTTCACTGCTCTCCTCTCTCATCATCTCATCTCTTCCGCTACACTTTCTAAAACTCCCCCTCTCACTTTCCCACACCCTCGTTCACAATGGCTCCCAAGGAGGTCGACGGCGCCGAGGTCGCCAAGCACAACAGCCGCGAGAATGTGC